>VDFB02321851.1:0-78031 GCA_007258455.2 Sequoia sempervirens
CATCTCAACACTCCATTGTAGTAGCACTTGATCAACTCCACATTGCAAGTGTAAATCAAGCCATAGAAGCATGGGCTTGGAGTCTTGTGAGACCTCCCTTCACCACAGTTGTGGCTATGGTGAATTTTCCAAGTCCATATCTCCTCCATTGCCTAGTGAGCTTTTGGGTGGAGGTGGTAATATTTCACTCCTCTCCTTTGTGATTTGTTCAAGTAGAATTGTATTTTTTTGTAGTGTGTATTTCTCTCCTTTCTTTCCTCTATCGCATATTCTACTCCATTGCTTTCTGGCTATCCATGGAGGTGGAAACACCAAAATAGGGGTCTAACTGAGGCAGGCCCCTATACAGCCCCAACAATTTTCCCTCTTTCTTGTGAGTTGGTGAATTTTTGTGTGGAGGTATCTAGCAAATTGGCACTTATGTGAGATCATCTTCATCACCCTAGCTTTCATATACTTGTTTTATCATCTCTGTCTCTATTTCTCAAGTACTTTCTTATTTTGTGTTTCCAATCACAATCAAGTAGCTAGGTTGTAAGTAGGTCTTTTGGAAGTTTTTGTTGTACCTATTATTTTCTATCAGTACAGATTCTAGTGCACCAAAGAGATTCTATTGCGTTGCACTATCATCCCAGAATTGCATTGTCATCCTCAAATAGAGAGCTATTTGAGGTGCAGTACAAACTCCAAAACCTTGCTCACCTAGCCCAACCTAGGTTTAGGGTCTATAGTGATAGAAGCATGTTATAATAATCGTCATTCTCAATCCTTATCTCAAGGCATCTCTTAGAGTGAGGTAAGTTAGGGCATCCCTTCTCTCTTGGCTTTCTACGACCTTGAGCCTTGATGTGGTTGGTCCCCCTCTCTTACATTTTTGGTTAACCTGACATAAACCATTTTGGTTCCATTTGGTAGTACTAAAGGGTCATTTCGTCATGTTCTAGGAGCATTTTAGGTGTGAGTTTGTGAGGCATTTCTCCTTACATCCCAACTTGTGACCCCTAGTATGCATAGTTGGAAGGTTCCATAAGTGTTTCAGAATGAAGCCTTAATTGGGTCACTATCCCATTTCAAACCTGTGGGGGGCTTTGTGAGAGTATCGTTTAGTGCACATGATGGCCTTTTTTCTATATCTTCTTATCCCCTCTATGCATCCTACGAGTATTAGTTCAGGTAAAACCTTTACCTCGTAGGACCTACCGATTGGATTTAATAGAGAACCATCTCCTCTTTATATCCCTATGTGAATCAATGGGAACACTATAACAGGTGTTCTTGTTGACCTTACACCTAAGGTAAACATTATAACTGAGGAGATCATGTTAATTAACTTCCTACACAAAGATGGGTATGGCGCACCTATAAGCACCATCTGTACACATAACGGACTTTTGTACCTCCCCTTGGTAGCATTGTTTTGTTATTTCTTATAAGACCTAAATTTGTAAACCTTCTATTTGGCATAATCCCCAAGTCTGAACTCTTTAGAGTGAAGTTGGGTATCCCCTGGTTAGTAGTTATGAATGTACTTCCCTCAGTTGTGCATAAATGTTTGAAATTTATTCATGAGGGTTTTTTGCATGTCATCGATGAAACTAGTCATAGACCACCGATTGTACATGGAAGTTATTCTTTAGATCACTTTTGGTCTGCACCTATTGGTCCTCTCCCACCTAGAAAGGACCTCTTGTACCAAACTTATTAGAAGTATGAGAAAGGGTGATTAATTCCTAGAGTAAGGTACCCTCCATCACCTTATGTTGTTTCGCATAGAGCATGCCTAAAAGCTAACAATGATACTACCAAGGCCCATAGAAGAGAAGAAGAAAAGCACCATAAGGGTCCCTCTTCTTCCTCTTCCACTATTCAACCTAACACTTCCTCTTGCCCCATTGTGGCATTATCAGATTTTTTTTCGTGTTTACAAGAGAATCCTATGGTGCCCACTTAGCGAAAGCCCAAGCGTCCTACATTCGAGCTTTTTGTTCTACCCACAGAGCCTAGGCCCATTCAATATGTCAGAAGAAAGGGTCCCCATAGGGAATCCTCTATGTCTCAGCCTCCACTTCCTCTCACCACTTCTACTCCCAAAGAAGTAAATGGGAAGATTCCCACTACCGAGGCACTAAATCTGACTCACCCCGTTGTTTCTCAACTTTCTCCTCTTACTCTCATTCAGGAGCTCATCCCTCCATTAGAAATGACTGTGATGGACACCCCTATGGTTGAGCAGGAGCCTTTTTTTCCTTCACAACTCCCAACCCCTAGCTCGAAGAGTCACCAAAACCACCTTGCAGGTGAATGCAAGCACTAGAAAAAGGCTCTTACAGCTAAGCAAGCTGCTTTACAGAAGAAGGAAGAGGAGATAACCACCCCTACTTCAAGGCCTCCTATTGTGTCCTCCTCTCTCCTCCTCTTTGCTTCCATTCAATCTAGTTCAATCTTGCTTCGATCTCCCAATGTGAGTGTGAGTGCGCCTAACCCTAAAAAGGTGTAGGTGTTCATCACTCCTTTGGTTGATTCATCCTTGTTGATGTCCCTCCTAGACATCCCATCATTCCCAAAACCTATGGATATATTAAATACATTGGTGGTATCCGCAGAATTTTTCTCTCCTCCTCTGCACCTCTTGCCTCATCTGTGGGGAGTTCACATCCCCCTATGAATTAGAAGGTAGAGGTTGGTCCTTCTAACAATGGAGGGCATAAGAGGATCCCACCCTCTCCGAAAGGTGGCCCTACATTAGCTTGTTTTGTCCTAGTAACGAATCAAGTCCCTACTTCCTTTGAGTTTGTTACCACTCTTGAGTCACTCAGTGAGCCAAGTAGTGAATCTCAGGCATAGTCATCCCTATTCGTTGAGGTATGACATGGCACTCCAGTAAAGTGCATGTTCATCTCTCTGGATGGGTCCTGACCTTGTTGGTGATCCTCATGAAATGGTTGACCATATCTCCATAAGAGCCTAGTGGAGAAGACCTTGCATGGCCTTCTTCCTTAGCCCTTCTTGCGGGAGGGTCAAAAGTTTCTCCCATTAATATTCCACCATTGCAAGCTTTCCCTCTTTCCCCCTATAATGATCTATATTGGGAAGTAGATAACCTCTTGGTCGACGAATGTTAGGGGGAGGCTTCTTTTATCTTTAGATTAGATGTGTGTCTTTTGTGATGTTTTCCCCTATGCTTGTGCTATGTGTTCCTATATGACCCTTTTCACCCTTGCTGGTGCTTCGATATAGGAGTGATTTTATGTCGTGACTTCTTTTTTTGTATCATCATTCTTCCATGTTTGTGTTTGGATTTCGACAAATTGGGGATGATGCAAAGTGTTGGGGACATTTAGGCTTCCCTTCCATGTTGACCCAATTTTTTATTTTTACTTTGTTTTCCATGCATTCTTCCTATTCTGGTGGCGATTGATGATCTTTCATCTTGCACTGTGGTTACCTATTATTTATATAAGCATGATAAAATCTAACCCCACAAAACTAGATCCCCCTATGTCCTCTATTTGTGATTATTTCTCTTTCACTCTTTTATAATTTTTCTATCTTCTTTACTTGAGTTTTCCCTCGCATGTGTGACAACACCATTTCTATGATGCTTTGATTTTCAGAAAATGCATTTGTTTCCAACAAATCTTTTCTCAAGAATTTTTACAAACTTTTTCAAGAATCGCATTCTCGACTTGGACCCCTAACAGATTGTGTTTCCTTCATCATGGAAAGAACTCGTGAACTTTCCTCCAAGGTGGGAGAAACTTTGACCTTCCCCTCACAAGGGGACATTTTCTTCCTTTTGAATTCCTTGATGAAGTGAACATATTTTGAAAGGATTCCTTGGTGATGAATCTATTTGAGAAAAAAAATCTCTTTTTCACTTTCAAAAAATGCATCCCTTGAGTGGACCCCTCTTCACGTTAGGTCCCTAAGGGACCCCCTTGAAAACATTCCAACTTCTTGATGATCTGTATGGCTATTTGCTTGATTTTCTATGTAGCCACTTTTTTCTTAGACATGCTTTATCTACAAGTAAACATGTCACTTTGCAAGTGTGCCTATAAAGCTGCTTTCCAATCTAGCTTTGTGGAGTCTCCTTATTTGGGTTTCCCCCATGTGAGAGATCTTGGAGGTCACCTTCTTGTAGGTCTGCAGGCTTGTAAGGCGCTTACTTCTCGGGGCTTCCTTCATGTGAGATATCTTGGGGGTTTCCTCCTTACAATTCCATGGGCTTGTGAGACACATTCATCCTACAACATTTTTCCATCATTGGTCTAAGGGCCTTCGGTGTACTTTGTGTAGCTTCATAGTTCTATGGGGCTATGGATTCTTTTGTTCGAAGCTCCTCAGGGAGAGTACCTATGGATTCTTTTTCCTATCCTGTGCTTTCAAGTTCACTAGATCATGGTATGCTTCCTTGATGGTTTAGGTATAAATTTCTAGCCCTACTAACTCTTTGATCTAGTTTACCGAAGCACTCATTAGTACTTGTGCTCACTAAATTGGGGGAAAAATGTATAGGAACGAATTTGCACCCCCTATGAAAATTCCCCTTTCACACACCCTCACCTTAGAAAATAAAATCCAAATGTGAAATTCCACATCACCCAACTAACTTTTGTCCACTTGGCATACATCCTTTGTGTCGGTGAGAGAATAATTTTTGGGATGAATGCACGACGCGCAGATGTCTATGCGGCGTATTGTCGTCCCTGATGGATTCCTATATCTAAATTTTGTAGAGGCATTACACATCTGATTGGGGCCCAATTGTAACATCCCTCTTTGACCAACCGACCTAAAAAATAGAAGATTATTCTTCATTCTTCCTTAAAATTCACTCATTCTTACTTTATTTCATCTTCTAACCATTCTCTTACATTCTCTAGCAATTCTATTAAGCATTCTAAGTATTCACTTCACTCTAAAGCAGCATCTCAATACTCCATCAACTCCACATTGCAAGTGTGATGCAAGCCATAGAAGTATGGGCTTGGAGTCATGTGAGACCTCCCTTCATCATAGTTGCAGTTGTGGTGACTTTGTCAAGTCCATATCTCCATTGGCTAGTGAGCTTTTGGGTGGAGGTGCTAACATTTCACTCCTCTCCTTTGTGAATTGGTTGAGTAGCATTGTATTTTTTTGTATTGTGTATTTCTCTCCTTTCTTTCCTTTATTGCATATTCTACTTGGTTTCTTTTTATCTATTCATGGAGGTGGAAACACCAAAATGGGGGTCTAACTGAGGCAGGCCCCTATACAACCCCAACAATTTTCCCTCTTGCTTGTGTGTAGGTGAATGTTCTTGTGCAGCTAGCTAGCAAACTGGCACTTCTATGAGATCATTTTCATCACCCTAGCTTTCATATACTTTCTTTATCATCTCCACCTATATTTCTCGTACTTTCTTATTTTGTTTTTCCCATGACATTCAAGTAGCTAGGATGTAAGTAAGTATTTTAGAAATTTTTGTTTTACCTACTATTTTCTTGTCATACAAATTCCAATGCACTAGAGAGACGCCAATGCCACACTTTCATCCCATAACCATGCTACCATCCTTAGACAAAGAGCTAACAGAGGTGTAGTACAAACTCTGAAAAGCTATTCGCCTAGTCCAAACCTAGGTTCAAGGTTTGTAGAGTGATAGAATCATGTTATAATGCTCATCATTCTTGATCCTTATCCCAAGGAATCTCTTAGAGTGAGGTAAGTTAGGGAAACCCTCCACTCTCATCTCTTCGTGACTTGGAGCCTTGATGTGGTTGGTCCCCCTCTCTTACAAGGTCACTTTTTTTTTAAAAGAAAAGAAATTCTCTTTACTTAATTTGACATATTAGAAGCTATTGAACTCCATTTTTGATGTCATTAGTTGCATTGGAATCATGGTTCCACTCCCATTCTCATGAAATGTCTATCATTAGGTGGCATGGTACTTGGAAATTCCCTATGATGGACTTTTCCAATTCGATGTGGTTGGATTGCTACCTTGATTCCACCTCCATAAAGCAAGTGGAATCAAGGGGGGGCATACATCTACCCTTGAATTTAATTTTCTAGGAAAGTTAGGTAAGAGGATTGTGCTTGAGCTACTAACAAATTTTTGATGCAGGATGCAATTCCTAACATTGTGGTTTTGTAGGTAACTATAGTGGGGAATTCATTCTTCCTAACAAATCCATGCGAGTATCCTTTTATAAAGTTACTTTTTGAAGTACTTTAGCTTGCATATGCACAAAGTTCCAAAACAAACCCTTAGTTACATTGGTGAACCTGACGTGAATTTTAACACATTTTGAGAAATCTTGGAGTTGGATTCTTTTGTTGCAGGTTTTGTTTGATTTTTGTTGCAGGTTTGACATCATTGTGGATAAAGCCCTAGTTTCTAAAGAGTCGACCATAACTTTCAAACGGATGTGTATTTTTTCACAAAATGTTTTTTTCAGATTGGAGACAACGTCTAGAGCTTCCATTCCAAAAATCAGATTTTTCGAAGATAGTTTGATTTTTTTATTATTTTTTTTTCTATTTTTATTGAAAAATTAATTTTGAGAGAAAATTAGCGAATTTTTCATATAGGTTTACATTTCTGGAAAGCTCTATAAATTTAAATAGGGTTCTATTCTTTATCTTTCAAATTTGGACACATAATTATTATTCAAACAATAGATCTTTTAAAATTAGGGTTTCACACATATTTACCTATATCTCACAAATGGTTGTAGATCTGATCACAAAAAAAAAAATTCCGATTTGGAATGATAGAATACGACTTCATTAAAAAAATTAGAATTTTTGGAGTTGTTTTGTAATTTTTATAATTTTTTTATGATTTTTCATTAAAAAAATTAATTTCAGGTGCAAAACAAAAAAAATTTCTAATTTATTTACATTTTTGGAAACCTCTTGAGATTTTAGACATGCTTTATTCTCTGTATTTTTTATTTTACTATCAAAAAATTTTCTAAAAATCAGATTTGTCTTGACTAGCTAACCCTCTAATAGTAGTGATCCATTATCTTGTTAGGGTTTGTTGTTGGTTTTGTGCATGTGCAGAAAATAAACACTTCAAAGGACACATTGGATCAAGTGGAAAAAAAATGGTGCATCTAACTATTTTTGCAGATTGATAGTCAAAGACATATATTCAAACTACTGACATGTGGTTTTACAACTACGTTTGTTGAAGATTTATCTCTCAAACCACTTGTTTGCATTTTTTAATTTAGGAACATTTCCTTTGGTGCTCTAAAATGAATTTTGTTTGCAAGTTTCTGATTGTGTTTGCAAAATTGTAGGTGATTATGCTCTCACCTTGTGAAAACTAACCAGACCCGTTTGTATGTGTTATTACCCTCACGATTTGGTATATCAAAGTATCCTCTTCCCTTGTGCATTCATGTGATCCTGGGTGTAAGAGAAATGGTTACTAACTCTAGAAATTGGGCCTGCCTGGGGATTTCATCACCCCAACGCGACTCAAACTGGCAACAGAGCTAAAGCCAAGCTACCCCCGACCGGTATATAAATGTGAATCTTAAGGGAAAACCTAAGATTACGAGTGCGGATGTGTCATACGGATAGAGTAGTACTCCCATAAACCCTGTTGAGCTTAACCTCTTCAGGCTAGAGTGCCACCTAATTGGTAATTAATCTCTTGCCCCATGTATGGCCACTTGAATGGGGGTCCCGAACTAAACACCTTTGTGTAGTAAGCCAAAAACCTTCTATTTGCTAGCGCAGCACCAGTCGGTGTGAAGGCATCCACACTTTCGCAATCTGTAGTAGAGGTGATCAATCTGCCATGGGAGTTTCATGGGGGTTGGAAGCTTGGTTGGCCTGAGAAGAGAGTGCACTGTAAGGGGGAGCCCATGCAGCCAAGCTTCTAGATTCACACGCTACTGATATGCGGTTGGGGAAACCCACGTGGAATCTAGTGAATATTGTCCTGGCCTAACCATAAGATTGTACTTGTATCATGTGTGCTTACTTACAGTCAAAATATCATGCTTGCAAAAATTTTTGGATACTGAAACAAACCAAACAATGGTCAAACATCTAGAAACAACAAATTCAAACATTGGACCTTTTTTGACCCATTTCACAACATGAACTTGCAATCTTCCATGAACATGCCATCTTCATCACAAAACATTTTTGAACCATTCATACAAAGAGAACAAAATGGACGAGTATATGTAGAAGACTTAGAAGCCGCAATGCAAAATCTTGATATAGTCTCCTTTGTAGAAAACTCAGTCTTACAAGACCCTCAAAGATATTTAGCCATGCTTTTGGACCAAGGGGCTAAGTTACCATGAGGCTTTGACATAAATACTTTGCCACCTCCATCCGTCTACCCTCACTACCAAACGTCACTCCATGACATTTGCCCACAACAAACGTCCACTTATCACCCTTATCCTAACCTTGACAAAGGAAACCAACTATCCACTAGTCCATACCAAGTCTCCAAGTCATATGCTAGTCCTTCACCTATCAATCTTGTCAACGTCTACATGCCCTATCAACCATCTACCAACTCATGTCAAGTCCCCACATCATATCACACCAATCCACTTGAAATCTCCATGTCATACCAAGTTCAAGTCCCCACATCATACCCTTGTCCTTCACATGCTAGTCCAATGCAAGTACCCATGTCATATCCTAGTCCTTCACATACTAGTCCAGTCCAAGTCCCCACATCCTATCCTAGTTCGTCATTCATTAATCCTTTTCAAATCATCCCCTCACAAGCCACATCTAGTCATGAAAATTCTGTCATTACTCAAAGTCAAATTCCATTTAATAAACCTAAGAATACATGTCAAGACGAAAGTCCAAAGCACGACCTTATAACGTCATCCTCATGTCAAGAACAAGGTGGTTCATCCCATGACCATATCTTTCAGTCCATCCAAGAAGTCCTTCAAGACAATCATGACATCCAAAATACACCTACCATTGACCAAGAAGTCCAAATCCACGACAACCCCATCTTTGACCAAGACCCTACAATTGACCAAGAAGTCCAAATCCATGACAACCCCATCTTTGACCAAGACCCTACCAGTGACCAAGAATTCCAAAACAATCCACTCCTTGACCTTTACGCCATTTATGATCAAACACTTGACAACCCTATACAAGCCTCGACTATTGACACTTCCCACGATGAGACACTTGCCTCCATGGGACACAGACAATATTCCTACAAAACAAGAATCTCCCACTAGGGACATGCTTTCATATGATCAAATTATAGCTAAAATCATTAGACTCTATGAGACTAAACATAATGATGGCTTCGACATTTCCTTGGAAGCACCAAAAAAATCATCTAAACCTGACATGTCACACGATTAGACCAAAGATATCAGTCAGGAATATGTCCAACATGACAATGAAGCTAAGACACTTTATCAACTAGGGTCATCTATCTTTGTCAAAGTAGGCTTTCTTGCAGATGAAAATATTACAAGTGACAGTATCCACATACCTAATGATGGGTTAGCATCTTGCTTTCAAAACAACAAATACCCCATCGCAAATAGAATCTGTCAAAGCATGCAATATCAAGGCAAAGGACTAGGCATACACCAGCAAGGCATTCTGGAACCAATACAACTTCAGGAAAATTGCAAATATCAAGGTCTTGGCTATTCCTTAGACAACAAATCAAATGATGTTAGTGGTACCTCCTCGATATTGGGGGCAACTTTGTCAGATACAAATGTCAAAATGGAGTCCATGAGAAATCCTTGTCATAAGATTGCTGCCAACACCCCCTCCACCCAGACCATCAACCGTCATTCCATCATAACTAAACCTTCCCTTTGGAACCAACAAAAAACAAAAGTCTTACAAGTCAAAAGATCAAAATCAAATGTCAAAGGCCATTGAATCAAACAAAATGACAAGTGGACAAATGAAATGAAAATGGATCCCAAAGAAAGATGGATCAAACAAAGACACCAAGTCAAATACAAAAGTCAATCACAATGTGGAGACACAAGACAAGAGGACTCCCACATATAACACATGTCCACCTCCTTCAAAATGGTTATCAAACAAGGCATCTAAAAGTGTTGGTTCCAAACACCATCCCTCCAAAATCCATCATCCAACATCCCAAGTTTGGAAAATAAAAAGTCATTCATCCAAACGTCCAAACAATCTTTCCACATCTACCATCATTTGTCATAACCCTACATCTTGTCTAAAGTTCAATGATCCCACATCACAAATCCGTCACATCTTGGCAGCAACTCTTTACTGCAAGGACTCTCATGGAACTCTATCACGATGTGCATATTCTGATAAGGCCAACTCTAGTATCAGAAAGGACCACAATGACATCGATCAGTTGTATACAAGCACTACAATCCTGACAAGACAACTCCTTCAGCAAGGTCATTATTGGCATATCATGGCACCAGTCTATACATTGGCACCATCAGTGGATTTAGAACAGTCAGTGGTCATCTAAAGCATCTAAGCTATCTGTAAAATACAAAAAAAATTAAAAATATCAAAAATCAAAAAATCGTCACCCTGATGAAAACCTGGCAAACAGGCGTCTTGGTGACACCAAAAAAATCAAAAATTCAAGAAAATAGTAAGAGAAAAATTTCATCCAATGGTGAAAACCTGGAAAACAGGAGCCCTGGATAAGTACCATGATGAAAACATGGCAAACAGGCATCATGTGTAAAATAAATCATCTATGTGGACTCTTACACTTGGGGGCAAGTCGTCTCATCTTCTAGGCCTTCCTCTTGACATTGACATCCGACCATTTCATTCATATCATTTTCATACATTTTCCACTTACCTCAGTCTTGACATAAAACTGGCACACATAAATCATGCTTTGGGAAAACTCTTGACATGTCTATCCTTCAGTCATACATGATTCACGGAACATCATGTCATTGACCGTCATAGTCTTATTGTCCTTATACGACATAGTCCTTGAAAATCATATGAAAATTCCATTAGTCTCATGTCTCCCTTCTTTTACCAAGGCCACCTCTCATCCTTTCATGCCTGTCACCTATCTTGGTTTTCCCTTGTCAAATGGTCTAAGGATAATCATCATCCCATCTAGTCCAAACCAAGCCATTCCAAATGCAACGAGTATAATTTGTACAAGCACATTATCCAAAATTTTACTTCACTGCTTTCCTGGCCCGGCTGTAGACTCCATACTTTCATCACATTATTGTCATCGTCCTCACGTTGTTTCAGGATGCGTCCTTCCCACGTCAAACAACATTGTCATCACCTGTCAATTGGTATTCAGCTTGACTAGGGGCACAATCATATTTTTCCTTGGATTCTCATGTGTATGCATCAGTCATATGCACTTGTTAGGATCCTCTTAAATGTCAAAATCCAAAAAAATCATAAAATGAAAAAAAAGACAAAAAAATCATAAAAAGTCCTAGAAAAAGACAAAAACATCATAAACAATCCTAAAGAAATACCAAAAACATCATAAAATGTCCTGAAGAAAGACCTCAAAATCATAAAACGTCCTGAAGAAAAACACAAAAACATCCAAATCAATGTCAAAATCCTAAAAATGGAGTCAAAGTCAGTCATGTCAGTCAGTCCATGTCATTGTCGAACTACATTGTCTCTACGCATTTGCTACATAGGCAAGGCCATCAGTCGATGAGTCCCTGCGACATTAGGTCAGTCCTTTTAGGTTGGTCCAAATAAAATCATGGCGTTTGTCACAATCATCACATTGGTCAAATAAGTTAGATATAGTCAAACTCAGACACAAGACAGTCATTTGAAACGTCAATGTCAAAATTGGTCAAAATCAGACAACACAGTCCAATCAATCATACAGTCAACATCAGTCAACTTGCCAAAACATATTAGTCAAAACAATGTCAGTCTCATCACTCTTTGGTCCTCTTCAAGATGTGTCCTCGGATTTGGACCTCATCAAAATGTCCTTTTCCTTTTTCAGGATATGTCCTTCCTGACAATAGGCCCCATCAAACTATCAACACCGTCAAATTGGAAAAAACTCTTAAACTGTCAAAACTATCAAACCAACAAGAAATCAATCATTGGCAAACAAAATAAAATGGCTATTAACCTTTCTGGTCTATCTTGTCTTATCTTTTGACTATCTTGGCTATTTTGTCTTATATTTTTACTGTCTTGTCTTTTGGTCATGTTACTAGCTACCTCGAGGATGTCCCATGAAGGATTTAGAGGTGCGATGATGTATCCTGGCCTATTTTATTTTCTTTGACTATTGTTTGTGGATTGTCTCGACAAAAAGACTGGGGGAACTTCGCCCTTAGTATGAGTTAGGACATTCCTTGTCTGTGACTGTCTGTTTTTCAAATGGATGACCTTGCACACCTTGGTCTACGTCATATCATGGTGTTTCTTGTCCATTTGTGTCATTTTTACGGCCCAATGATGATTAAGAGCAATAAATATTAAAGTCCTATGGCAATGTTTTGAAGGATTTGGTCTAGGAACTAACATGCATCTCCTTTAGTCATGTCATATTCTCTCACCCGTCTCATATAGGCATTGCATCCATCTTCATCATCCACATCTTTTGCACTAACATTTCTTTATCTCTTCATATTCTAGTCTTCTCATCAATTTCGAGAGCACACTCGTGTTCTTGGAACCCGTCTTTCCTCTCGAGGGGGCATACCGTAACCTTCCTCGTCATTCTTCCTTATCTTATTTTGCACTGGGGCATATTTTTGGACTTATTTTCTTTGTCACAATGCGACATGCTACATTATGACAAAGAGGGGCAAAATGTAGACACTAAAAAATGTCTTAGGCTTGCGACTTCTAAATTCTCCATCATTTCCCCTTTTGTCTTTGCTAATTAAATAATTTTTAATTATTTAATTATTTTCTAAAGTCATAATTCTTCTATTAATTAAATAATTTTAATTATTTAATTAATTCATTTTCTATCTTTATTCCTCCCTGATTAATTAAATAAATTTTATTTATTTAATTGCGTCATAATTAAGTCCTCTTCTTTCTAAAATTAAATAAATTCTTTTAATTATTTAAATATTCATTGGCCTCTTCTCTAATAAATTAAATAATTTTTATTATTTAATTTGATCTCTTGAATTTTGAATTAAATCATTACTTAATTCAAAATGATTCCTTTGTCACATTCCTCTATAATTAAATAATATCTTTAATTATTTAATTATTCATTTGCCACCTAAATTAAATAATTTTTATTATTTAATTTCTCTATCACCTCTTTGTTTGTGCCAATCTTATCTTCCACATCAAATCTTATCTCTTGACATCTCATTCAATTTCATCCCTTGATTGAATTATCTCATAATTCAATCTCAACCCTTCATTTCTTGTCATTGCCCTAAGTTTGACCTAACCCTATTCCATACTACAACATTCAATTTTAGCCATTGACTAAGACATCTTATTGACATTCAATCTCATCCATCCGTTCAAAATGGCATTTTCTATAAAATGCCATTTTCCTCTCATTTTTAGACATAAGGAGGCATTGGATTTCAGACATTAAACTTTGCAGCATTTGTCATCTTACTTCATTTAGTCTTGGCATATTTAGGCATAGGCATTTCACTCATATTGTCATAGGCATTAGGCATTTAGACTTTATTCAAATCCTTTGAAGCTTGGTGTAGGACATAGACATCTATTTGCAGATTGCGCACATGATGAATCTGAGGGCAACACATCAACCAGCAAGTTAGAAGGTGTTACAAAAGTGAATCATGGAGGTCTCAGCGGTTTTATGGTATAATTGTTCTTTGTTTTAACTTCCATTGTATTTTGTAATTGCTTTGGGTTTATGGTCTCCATTGATCTAATCTAATTCTAAAATAACCCTTAAAGTTACAGTTCCATATGGGTGCTAAAGTGGGGGCTAAATGTAATGTATAAAAATGCATACCTTTGCATTTTCACACTTCATTTGGAGCTATTTTAGCACCCCTTACATTAAATTCCCTTTAGGTCAGTTATTATGGGCCTGTAAGACCCCTTTTGGTGCATCCCAAGGCATATTTCAAGTTTAAACCTGACCAAAATCCATAAACAACCATTAATCATGGCAACCCACCTTTCAAAATTACAAAATAATCTTTGTGGGACCAATATGCTCTTGGTGGCATCTTAGTCCCCCTTAGTGGGACCAAGATGCCATCTAGGGAATCTTAGTCCCGAGTGCTTTATTTTTTGGGAATTAAGAGTGGGAAATGAAAATATTTGATTTAAATTAGCATTTTTTTGACCTTTGGGATCTAATAATCGGGTTATTAGATTAGAATTCCTATAAAAGTAAGATTCACACCCCATTTTCATATAAGCAAGATATGAGTTAATTTGAGATAAGTGAAGCAAGTTTGAAGGAGAGTTTCAAGTCTTGGAGTAGCCTTCTATTGTGTTTTTGCAGGTTTTTCAAGTCCATTTCCAAGTCAAGATCTAACATGTTGCCTAAGATTAATGATGGATTCCTATGGAGGATCATCAGAGATTCTAGGTTGGAGATGCAACTAGCCATTCTTCCAAGCCTAAGGACTTGTTTCTTGATTGATTACATCTTCCATTACTATTTATTTTCTACCTAAGGTATATTTTATGTTCATGACTTATTAGGGTGATTAGATATCTCCTTTATAGGTCACTTTCATTTGCATCTTAGGAATTCTATTCTAACACATTTGAATAGGGTTTCTCCATGTTCTAGCTTGCATGGTCTTAGACACACCTAAGATTAGGGAACACACGCATTTCCAATTTTTATCCACCTTCCACTATAATTAAATAATTATTTTAATTATTTAAATATTCATTGGCCTCTTCTCTAATAAATTAAATAATTTTTATTATTTAATTTGGTCCACTCTCTTGAATTTTGAATTAAATCATTACTTAATTCAAAATGATTCCTTTTGTCACATTCCTCTATAATTAAATAATATCTTTAATTATTTAATTATTCATTTGCCACCTAAATTAAATAATTTTTATTATTTAATTTCTCCTATCACCTCTTTGTTTGTGCCAATCTTATCTTCCACATCAAATCTTATCTCTTGACATCTCATTCAATTTCATCCCTTGATTGAATTATCTCATAATTCAATCTCAACCCTTCATTTCTTGTCATTGCCCTAAGTTTGACCTAACCCTATTCCATACTACAACATTCAATTTTAGCCATTGACTAAGACATCTTATTGACATTCAATCTCATCCATCCGTTCAAAATGGCATTTTCTATAAAATGCCATTTTCCTCTCATTTTTAGACATAAGGAGGCATTGGATTTCAGACATTAAACTTTGCAGCATTTGTCATCTTACTTCATTTAGTCTTGGCATATTTAGGCATAGGCATTTCACTCATATTGTCATAGGCATTAGGCATTTAGACTTTATTCAAATCCTTTGAAGCTTGGTGTAGGACATAGACATCTATTTGCAGATTGCGCACATGATGAATCTGAGGGCAACACATCAACCAGCAAGTTAGAAGGTGTTACAAAAGTGAATCATGGAGGTCTCAGCGGTTTTATGGTATAATTGTTCTTTGTTTTAACTTCCATTGTATTTTGTAATTGCTTTGGGTTTATGGTCTCCATTGATCTAATCTAATTCTAAAATAACCCTTAAAGTTACAGTTCCATATGGGTGCTAAAGTGGGGGCTAAATGTAATGTATAAAAATGCATACCTTTGCATTTTCACACTTCATTTGGAGCTATTTTAGCACCCCTTACATTAAATTCCCTTTAGGTCAGTTATTATGGGCCTGTAAGACCCCTTTTGGTGCATCCCAAGGCATATTTCAAGTTTAAACCTGACCAAAATCCATAAACAACCATTAATCATGGCAACCCACCTTTCAAAATTACAAAATAATCTTTGTGGGACCAATATGCTCTTGGTGGCATCTTAGTCCCCCTTAGTGGGACCAAGATGCCATCTAGGGAATCTTAGTCCCGAGTGCTTTATTTTTTGGGAATTAAGAGTGGGAAATGAAAATATTTGATTTAAATTAGCATTTTTTTGACCTTTGGGATCTAATAATCGGGTTATTAGATTAGAATTCCTATAAAAGTAAGATTCACACCCCATTTTCATATAAGCAAGATATGAGTTAATTTGAGATAAGTGAAGCAAGTTTGAAGGAGAGTTTCAAGTCTTGGAGTAGCCTTCTATTGTGTTTTTGCAGGTTTTTCAAGTCCATTTCCAAGTCAAGATCTAACATGTTGCCTAAGATTAATGATGGATTCCTATGGAGGATCATCAGAGATTCTAGGTTGGAGATGCAACTAGCCATTCTTCCAAGCCTAAGGACTTGTTTCTTGATTGATTACATCTTCCATTACTATTTATTTTCTACCTAAGGTATATTTTATGTTCATGACTTATTAGGGTGATTAGATATCTCCTTTATAGGTCACTTTCATTTGCATCTTAGGAATTCTATTCTAACACATTTGAATAGGGTTTCTCCATGTTCTAGCTTGCATGGTCTTAGACACACCTAAGATTAGGGAACACACGCATTTCCATTTTTAGAACTATGCATTTTCATCAAGGTTTAATTACCAAACAAGGGGTTTGACCAAGGAAAACCCCCATAAACAACCAATCAAATTTCCTTTATTTTGCAAGTTATTTACAAGTTTAGATCTGAAAACTTGTTGAAGAAGGAAGTGTAGACTTTGGAACTCGGGATCACAATCAGAGATTTCAAAAATTCAAATTGGGACTAAGATGGTAGCAAGGGCATCTTAGTCCTCCAGGTAGAATTTTTCAAATATTCTTTCAGATCCTATTCCAACTTTCGAAGATTTCACATTTCCCTCGAAAAACAACGGTGGGACTAATAAGACAGTAAGGGTGTCTTAGTCCTCCATAGCACATTTTCACAGCTTCTTTGCATTTCTAGAATCCTTGTCACATTTCTACACTTCCCAAGTACACACATCATAACTTCATGTTGCTTGATTTCATTATTTTCATCCTTCATTTAGCTTGCATTATTAGGTTTTGTGAGTTGAATGTTAAGGTGTATTTTCCAAGATTTTTCTCTTGCTGGTGAACCCCTTGAAGCTAAGAGAACCCCCTCCTAGGTCTTCCTTGTTGAGAATTGACTCACCCTTTGGGGTTGATAGTCAATCCAATTAGGGTTCCTAGGACATTATTGAATAACCATAGGAGAATAGTGGTGTGAATGCATCCACTCATTTTCTTTCCGGTTCATTTGGCCAACTCCCACCATGTCTCTTTTTCTAAAAAAGATTAATCTACATGTCCATGTCAAACATAATGACCCATTACACCTTGAAGTATTCATCAAAAAACATAAGGTCAGATGAGTCCTAGTAGATGGTGAAGCCAGATTGAACATCTATACTTTAAAACTAGTGAAGGCATTAGGCCTCTCTAAAACATGTGTGGACACAACTAAGAGCATTGTCATCAAAGCCTATGATGATGAAGAACATTCTTCCAAGGGCATTATCACACTAACTATCAAAGTGCGACCGATAGTACTAGATACCACATTCCAATTCCTAGATCTTGAACTACCATACAATCCAATCCTTGGTCAACCATGGATTCATGCCATGAAATCCATTCCATCCACATTTCATCAATGTCTGAAGTTTTCTTACAATGGCACTAAACCACAATCATCTACAACCCCGATCCCTTTCAATATTTCACCAAATTTAGGGGGGTCCTTGAACATCTAGTGCCTATAAACTGTAAAGTTATAGTATCCACTCCATCCAATTACATTGAACCATCCACTCTAACTAAATCCTCCACATCCGCCATTCCATCCATTGATCCCAAGATTCAGATCCAGGAAAAGGGGTGTGGGGAGTATAATATGAATGCTTCCTACTGCATAACTAAGTTACCAAAGTCTCCACAATCCTATGGCAGGGCAGTCTATAAGATGGAACCTAAAGTTGTCATTAAAATTTCTCCCACCACCACCTTCACAAACTAGGGAGAATTAAACAAAGAATACATTGATGATATTTCAGATTGGATCTACAAAGATGAGGAAGATCTACAGCCTCTACCAACAAAAAAACATGGTAGAGGCTTTGAGCTCATGAAATAAAAGGGTTATGGTGGAATTAGTGGACTCAACATACATAAAACCCTTAAAGCCTCTTAAATGGCCAAAGAACTTAGGACTAGGGTTTGTACCAATTAGGATTGGTGCTTCAAGTACTAAGGTACTTTCAAATAAGGATGTAAGTGCTTCGAAGATGTTGAGACATCCTAAAATCCTATCGATATCTATTATAGCGACACCAACTTTAATGAATATGATTGGGATTCTTGTTCCTTCAATGACTATGAGCTTGACCATGTTTTTCATGAGTCTAATACACCCCGTCCATCCTTTACCAACCTCAAGGATATTAATATCTACGTCAACTCCTTTTGGGACCTCAATAATACATCTATCTTTACCCTATTTGTTGCTTCATAATCCTTCATTAACATCAATGATGTCATTCCCCTCATTTACCCATAATTGGTTGATTGGTACGAGCAAGATCCATACACCTTAGACATATTTGAAAATGATGAAGCCATTTTTGAATTCATGGGACTACGAGAAGGAATACCACAAGGGGACCATAAGGCTAGTTTCACTATAGATCTTGATGTTGTAGCATATTTCAACAAGACTGTCCCACCCTTTAGTTGCAAAAATGACAAAAATAATTTAATAAAAAATGAACGGTCTTTAGGTGAAAACTGTAAGGCACCTTATGACTAAGAAAATGTAAAAAATAAAGGACTTATCCAAGGGAGAAAACCTCTCTAAGGAACCCAAGGATGGAGGGTTGGACTTTCTCCCCATTAATCAAGAGAGATCCCTGATGTTGATCGAAGAAGTAATGGAAGTCAATATAAATACAACAGAGAATCCTAAGGTTTTTCTCTTTACAACATCCCTGACAGAAGAAATAAACCTAAATTTCAAGACTTTTTCATAGAATATCAAGTCAATTTTACATGCTCTTATGTGTATATGTTTGGGTTGGACCCCATATTGGTCTTGCATCATTTACCACTACTTTCAAATGCAAAGCCTGCCAAACAAAATCTTAGAAAAAAGCATCCTTAGATAGCTCTACTAGTCAAAGCCGAACTCAATAAATTATTGGATGTTGGTTTCATAAGACCTATTGACTATGTAGACTGGATCTCAAACCTTGTACCAGTGAACAAACCGAATGGATAAATCTATATCTACACTATTTTTTGTGACTTGAACAAAGCATGTCTGAAGGATGACTTCCCACTTGCTAACATAGACGTCATAGTAGATCTAACGATAGGCTACGAGATGTTGTCCCTCTTGTATGGCTTCTCAAGGTATAATCAAATTTGTATCACTCTTGAAGATCAGCATAAGATGGAATTCACTTTCCCATGGGGTACATACTGTTGGAATGTCATGCCCTTCGGACATAAAAATGCAGGTGCAAGCTATCAAAGAGCTATGACCACTATATTTCATGATCTCATGCACACATTGATGGAAGACTATGTTGATGACCTTTTGGAAAAATCCTTGACACATGGTGATCATTTAAGAGTCCTAGAAAAAAATTTCAAAAGTCTTGAAGAATATAAAGTTCATCTAAATCCTAAGAAATGTGTCTTCAGTGTGACATTAGGAAAGCTCTTAGGATACATAGTTTCCCATAGAGGCATTGAAGTGGACCTGGAAAAAGTAAAATCTATATTAGATATGCCTCCCCCAACAAGAATTAGTCAACTCAAACATTACAAGGCTGACTTCAGTCCATCAGATGCTTCATTGCATAGCTTTCAAATAAATACATCAACCTTTTCAGTATTTGTTATGCAAGGGAGTTCCTTTTATATGGATAGACACATGTGAGGAAACTTTTCAACAAATTAAAGATTACCTCTTAATGCCTCCTATTTCGATGCCACCAATAGATGGTAAGCCTGTAATCCTTTACATATCAACTACCACTTTCGTACTGGGGGCATTACTTGCAAAAAATGATCATGACGAGAAAGAACAAGTGATCTATTATATTAGTAGCACACTAGTTTGGTATGAACTCAAGTATAGTCATATTGAATGTGTTTGTCTTGCCATGGTTTTTTTCACTCAAAAACTAAGACATTACATGATAAATCATCAAACAAGACTAGTGGCTAAGATAGATCCTCTCAAATACCTACTCAATAAGACAGCATTGACAGGACAGTTGGCTAAGTGGGTCATGATACTAAATGAGTATGACATACAATATGTGGAATGAAAATCAATAAAAGGAAAAGTTATCACATACCAACTTGTTGATGCACCCACAAAAGCTAATCACCCTTTGATTTATGATTTCTCAGATGAATCAATATTTGCACTAGACGTCGATGCAACATGGAATTTATACTTTGATGGCTCATACACTAGTCACAAATTAGGTGTAGGAATACTATGCATCACCCCTCAAGGCGATACTATTCCTAAATCATTCAGAATTGCCTTCCCATGTACAAGCAACATTGCAAAATATGAGGCCTTACTCACAGAATTGTGCATGGCTATAAATGGAAAATTAAAAGTCTTCAAGTCTTTGGTGACTCCCAATTGGTTATCCGACAAGTCAACGATGACTATGACACTAAAGATGAGAAATTGACCCCATACAAAAGAATGGTTGACATTTTTAAACTATATTTTGCAAGTATATTACATTTTTCCAAATCCCACGGATTTAGAACAAAGCAGTTGATGCCATGGCCACCATTGGATCTCTCTTGGTCATTCCCAACAATATGTCATAGTATGAGTTCTTAGTTGAATAGTTGTTGGTCCCTACCTTCAATGTCCCCAAATCTAAAATGGTGTGTGAACTTGTTGGTCCCGATTCCCCATGGTACCAGACCATTTATGACTATTTGCATTCTGAGACATTACCACCTTACTTATCTAGTAACCAATGCAAGTCCTTCCTTTGTAAAGCCACAAGCTACGAGGTAAAAGTACAAAGTCGTGTCACACTTTTGTAAAGGAACTGGCCAATGTTGATCTAAATTTTAAACTTGAATCACTAGAAAGAGGCATATATGTTTTAAATTTTGAAATGATGTAAAATAATAAAATGTTAAATTTTTAGTGCATGTTATTTTTTATTTTTTTGAAAAAAATAAAAAATTAGTTGAATATATTTTTTTATAAATTAACACTATAATTTAGGTGTTGATAAAATGTTGAAAAATGATGTTACATGAGACGTTAAGATTTATATGGTAAATTTTATTTTATTTTCTTCAAAAAATTTGTATATATTTCTAACTTGAAACTTTAGGGCATTGATATTATTTTTTGAAACTTTAATAAATATATATTTTTAAATAAATATTTAAATGTGTGTGTATTAAAACACAATTGTTTCCACTCGATGTCAACTTTTATATTAAATATTTATCTAAAATAGAAAATAAATTATACTATCTTAATCTAGATTCTTTTATCTAGGGCATCATTTTAAAAAAAAAAATTAATAAGTTTTAGTATTTTTCTTGACATGGTACTCAACCTAATATTTTTGTGCTCATAACCTACTTTTAGTAAAAATTATAAATAAAATATAAATTATAATAGTTAAACTATTAAAATACATATATATTTGAAAACTACACTAATGGAGCTGCAAAAGGGTATTTTTACATTTTTTTAAAAAAATTATTTATATGAGTAGGAGTTGTTGAAACATTAAATTTTTTAAATAATCCCATTTTTTAGTAAATTGGCCTCAAAGTGGTGCTACATATGCATTTAACCAACAATTTTAGTTGAAAATTTTGTGGACATATTTAACTTATCTAGAATGAATCTTATGGTACCAAACCATTTATGACTATTTGCATTCCCAGACATTACCACCTTACTTATCTAGTAACCAACACAAGTCCTTCCTTCATAAAGCCACTCACTACGCCATCATCAGTGATGCCCTATATAGACGTGGCCTAGAAAATACCTTACTCATATGTCTCAACACTAACGAAGCACAAACTACCTTACGTGAAGTACATAAAGGTATATGCAGAGTGCATTCTAGTGGTTTGACTCTAGCTAAAAAGATCATGTGACTGGGATATTACTAGCCTATAATAAAGCAAGATTCCTATCACTTTGTGAAGAAATATTGATAGTGCTAGATACATAGTGACCTCATCCATGCACCTACATAGGAGTTGTAGCCGATCACTTTTCCATTGCCCTTCGCCCAATGGGGACTCAACATCATAGGAAAAATTCATCCCACCTCATCTAATGGCCACAAATTCATTATCACTGCAACTGAATGTTTCATGAAATGGATTGAATCCATTCCCCTAACATGCATAACTAGTAAAAAAATATCCAAGTTCATCCTAAATTACATCATATGTTGGTATGGTGTCCCACAATCCATCATCACTGATAACGGTTGTCCCTTCAAAAATTAGGATGTCTATGAGTTATGTGAGAAATTACACATCCAAAACCACTTTTCCATGCCATATTACCTACAAGGTAATGGGCAAGATAAGGCATCCAATAAGACCATAATCAAAATTCTTAAAAATACTATCAATTATGTTGGTCATGACTGGAACATTCAGCTTAACCCTGCCCTATGGGTGTATCACATGAGCATTCACACACCCATTGGCACCACTCCATTCACCCTAGTATTCCATACGAAGGCTATCCTTCCTATAGATGTTGAATTCCCCTCCCTATGGGTCTCCATGAAAGGGCTCATTGATGATGAGGAATACCATATATCTTGACTGCATGAATTAGAACTACTCAATGAACGTAGACATAAGGCCTTGACTCATCTACAACCATACCAAAACCGTATTTGCTGCAATTACAACAAAAGTGTTTTGGTTAGACATTTCAACATTGGAGACTTAGTGTTGATGTAGAATCCAAAATTTCATGCAAAATGTGAGAAACCTAGAAAATTTCAGCCCAATTAGCTAGGTCCATATGTCATAACAACATCATTTAGTTTTGACACTTATCAGTTATCCACACTTGAAGGGGAACCTTTGTCTGAACCCATCAACATCTTGCACCTACACAAGTTATATACCTAGCTTTAAAGAGCTAGGCTAAAAGTATTAAAAAAAAACAAAAAAATGAGAAAAAGACCTAAAAAAATACAAAAAAAGAGAAAATTTCCTTAAAAAAATAGAAAAATAAAAGAGAAAAAAGTCTTGAAAAATACCAAAAATTTGAAAAAATCAAAGAAATTGTTACCTTGATGAAAACCTGGAAAAAAGGCATCTTGGTGACAACAAAAAAATCAAAAAATCACAAAAATAGTAAAGAAAAAAAAAAATCATCCAATAGTGAAACCACGTCAGTGGCGCTTTGGATAAGTACCATGGTGAAAATTTGGAAAACAAGCACCATATGTAACTTTATTCTTTTCTTTGTCATCTACTATCACTCCATCCGATCTTCCACCCTAATTCATAATAATTCCTTTACCTTCCATCATCTCCCATTTGACATCCATCATCAGGCATTGTCATCTTTATCATGACTTCCAAGTAGTTGATGTCTTGTGTCCTTTCTCCTCCATCTTCCATCCATAATAAACCCCTATCCTACCCCATCCCTATTAGTTAGTCTTATACCTGAATGGGGAAATTTCCTAACACCTAGCTTCATTGGATTCTCCACTTGTCATTGGAGGTCAAAACATCCGAAAAAACACAAAAAAATCATAAAACGACAAAAAGAAAAAAAATCAAAACATTCGAAAAAAGACAAAAAAAAATCAAATATTCTCATAAATCCAAAAATATCTTAAAACTTCAAAATCCAAAAAAACCAAAACATGCAAAAACCCAAAAACATTCAGATAAATTTCAAAAATCCCTAAAATAGAGTCAAAGTCAGTCATGTTAATCTTTGTCATTGTCGAATTATGTTTCCTCTATGACTAGATGTAGGCAAGGTCATATGTCGATATGCCCCCAAGGCATTAGGTCAGTCCTTTAGGAATTGTCAAATAAAATCATGATTTAGTCCTTTGTCATTAAAACAAAGTCAAGGGTCATATCGAACTACGGGGTCTTTGCGCATTACTACGTAGGCAAGGTCAGTTGTCGATAAGCCCTTGAGGCCCCCTAGGCCAATCTTTTAGGGTTCGTCGAGTCAGTCAAAATAAATCAGACATTGTCAGCTCAGATGTGACATCATCCTCTAAACTTCAAACACAAATCTTGAATAACAAGACAAGAAAGCCAACAAGTCTTCAAGTCAACACAATCATTTTTCAAATCAATCAAATCGGTCAAACTAATCAAACCAATGGTGTTACATAGGATGTGTCCTTCCTGAAACCAGACCTTTTCACTCATCACTCTTTTTCATCTGCCTTATACAGGTAGTTACATGATTGAAACCAGACTTGAAATCTTATACAACATGTTTCTTCTCCTAAAACTAGGCCTTGTCAAAACAGTCAACCCATCACTCACTTTGTCACTTAGCACACTGGCACACACTTATTGGAAAATAATCTAAATGGTTGTTGACCTTGTTGGTCTATTTTGTCTTATCTTTTGGATTTACTTCAGGCATGTTACTAGTCACCTTGAGGATGTCCCATGAATTATTTAGAGGAGTGTTGATGTCTCATGACTCATCTTTTATTTTATTGTTGTTTGTGGTTTGTTTTGACAAAAAGACTAGGGTAACATGACCCTTAGTATTAGTTAAGGCATTCCTTGTCTGTGACTGTCTGCTTTATAGATGGATGACCTTGCACACCTTGGTTTATGTCATACCATGGTGTTTTTTGTCCATTTGTCATATTTTACCGCAAAATGATGATTAAATGCACAAGCCTTGCATAGAAAAATATATATCTACAAATTATCTCAACTAGCACTATCTCAACATCCATGTCTTCTATGCTAACATCCATAAATTTCCTGCTCTAACATTTCTTCTAGTCTGCATCTTCACCATCCTTATCCATTTTCCTCTATTCTTTTTTCCTTCATCTTCTAGTCCTCTCATCCATTTTGAGAGCACACTCATGTTTTCTTAACCCGCCCGTCCTCTCGAGGGGGCATACCACTACCTCCTTGTCATTTTTCCTTACACTAGGGCATATCTTTGTCTTTGAAATAATGTGATAAACTACATTATATCAAAGAGGGGAAAATTTAGACACCTCAAATTTATTTTCTAACATCAATTATTTAATTAAATCTTTCCAGCATTTCACCTTAGCCTCTGATTAATTAAATTTTATTTAATTACATCATTAAGGTTCATGTCCCTTATAATTAAGTAAATCTATTATATTTAATTATCACCACTTTGTCTACTGTAATTATATAATTAATTTTAGTTATTTAATTATTCACTTATCTTTCTCCATAATTAAATAAATAATATTTATTTAATTGATTTTCCAAATGGACTTTCCCTCTCACTTATTTTGAATTAAATTACTATTTAATTTGAAAAAGTAGTTTTCCTTTTTCCTCTATAACTAAATAATGTTTCCATTGTTTAATTATTCACTTTCCTCTGCAAACTAATTGATTTTGTCAAAAAATCATTCAACTTCCTCTTGCTCTTTCACTTCTGAACTTATCTCATCCAATCTCGATTAATTGTAGTCATTGATCAAAATAAAAATCAATTGGTCTTGACTGTCCATTCTCCATCCAGCCCTAGATATAAATAGCACTGCTATTTATCATTTCAATATCTCAAAAAATCAAGAATTTGCATACTGTCGTGTTGTTGAGATAAAATTTTCTTCTAAGTTTTACTAGCATAGTCTCAGGCTTGTCATTGCTGATTAAAATCTAAGGGTCATCATCACATAAAGCGAAATGCAGAAGAGCTATGGAGGTCATTCAATGGGTGCATAAATTGGTATAATTTTTTTCATTTTTGTTTTATTCTTTCATTGTTCTTCATAATTGATTAGGACTTTAATGTTACTAATTTTGATCTATATTAATCTGTTAATTTGGAATTCCTAATCATAGATTTAATACCTAGGGAATATTCTATAAAAATTACATTTATATATCTAAATATCTCTAAAATACCTTTCCAATGCTACAAGAATCATGAAAATCAAAAAGATAGGGAAAACACTATGAGCTTAGAAGAAGAAAATGATGATATGACTTCAAAAATTGATAAACTATACTAGTAACAAAATCTAATGATGAGAATTGCACCACTAGAAAGTACACAAAATCAAAATTTTGACTATATCTTGTTTGTAAGAAATTGACTCCATATGCCTAGCTTATGCTATAAAGAAAAAAATATCCTCTAGGCAAAAAAACTAGGGTAGGTCACAATTTGGTGGCTCTCAAGCAGTGCTTGGGAGATGTCACTCACTTGAGCAGTGACCTAGCCGCAACTTGGCCAATAGAAAGCGGTGATGATTGGTGTTTAGTATAATGATGGAATGATGGTCTGTTAGTGGTTTACACTGACAAAGGTGGCAAGACGGGCCACAATATTGATGGTAGGGACTATATATGAGAGAACTTCCAAGGATCAAGCAACAATTTTTTTTTTTTAAAAGCACTAAAATTAAGGCTCCAATCACCTATATTATCAAGGATGATGACTCTTTCATAGACTATTGATTTTCATCAACGAATATTTTTACTAATACTTTATTACCATTGTCATTCAATTGATTCTAATTATTTGTAGTCCAATTTTTGTTATCAAAAGCTCCTTAAAAATTGTCAATGTGATTTTACTCATTGTTTTCTTTTTTTCAAAATTCATGCATGTCAACTACAAAAATGGTAACCTTGGTGATATGGCCTATATGGAAAAGGTACAGTTGTATAGATCTATATAGTTTTATATATTTCATCTCAAATTTTGTGCCCCTTGAATTTTATTTTTTGAACTATTCAGATTTTGATGAATTGATAGTAGTGCAATAAATCTAAGTTTTTCATTTCAAATCTATCCTGAAGTGATGTATTCACTACTACAATGGAAAATCAAGCACTCTCAATAATCAAAATATCATCAACATATAGAACTAGTATCAAAATTTGAATCATCCTACCACAATAGATACATATTAAGATATGAATGGAATCTAGTAAAACCTAAAGATAGGAGGTAGGAATCCAACTTGGCATGTACCAAGCCCTAGGAGCTTGTTTGAGTCCATAGAAAGATTTCCTAATTCTACAAAATAAGGATGAATAGTAACAAACCTGGTGGTTGTTCCATGTATATTTCCTCCTCGAGGTCTCCATGAAGAAATACACTCTTCACATCCACCTGATGTACAACCCATCTATGTGTTTTGGTTATAGCTAGTGCGATTCAAATCGAAGTCATCTTACAAACTAGTGCAAAGGTTTTTGTATAGTCAATCCCTACAACCTATAAAAAACCTTTGGAAACCAACCATGCTTTGTACTTATCAACTAACCCATTTGCTTCAAATTTAGTTTGATATATCCATCTGCATTGAACTATCTTCCTTCCCTTAGGAAGTGAAGTCAAATATTAAGTGTGATTTATAATTAAGGAATCATATTCTTCATCCATATAAATATCCCACTCGAGTATGCCCAATGCCTCTCTAAATGTCTATGGATTAGGAACTAAATCAAAGAAGGCATGTGGCCCCCTAAAAATCTACTTAAATCTATATTTCATCTATTGGATCATCTACCCTTGTATCTACCCTATGTAGAGTGTGAGATATAGGTGAGTCTGGTGTGGAAATATCAACTTCCAATGCAATCCTTGAACTAGATGAATATTAACCATCATCACTTTCATCATTGTGAGAACTAAAAGAAAAAGATATTGCACTAGGAATTTGTTGAAAATGATCTAAATCATAAGTACTATAATCAAGATCTGGTTAGTCCATATTATGTTGAGAAGTGTCAAGTATAGTTTCAATAGATGTTTCTTGAAACTTAGCACTTCTCTCAATAAATAACTCATGTGTGGTAGGGTGGAGTAGGTGATAGCATTTTACACCATTTGGATATCCAACAAAGATCTAAGGTTTGGATTTTGTATCCATAGCCTTGTGATGTTCTTTCAAAATTCATGCCATTGGTTGAGAGCCAAAAACTCTGAAATGGTCAATTGTTGGTTTCTATCCTTTCCAAACTTCAAACAAAGTGATACCCTTCAAGGCTTTATGTGGAACTCTATTATGAATGTAACATGTATACACAATTGATTGCTTCTATCCAATGTGATGGTGTGAGGTCCTTAGAGTGAATCATATAATTATCCATATCTTTTAAAGATCTATTTTTCCATTCTGCAACACCATTTTGTTGGGGGTATAAGGAACTATGCACTGTAAATTTATCCCCTATAATATGAAAAACTTCTCAAAATAGTTGTTGATATACTCACTCCCTTTATAAGTTCAAAGAACCTTGATGAATTTCCCTATTTTTTTTCGGCAAGAGATTTAAAATATTGAAAATATTAAAACACTTATGATTTTTTCCCAAGGAAGTAGACCCATGTAAAATGTGAGAAATCATCAATAAATGTGAGAAAATATCTATCCTTTGTAAAAGATGGATGGGGAAAAGCCCCTAAAACATCACTGTGAACAAGTTCTAAAACTTGTGTTCCATGATTTTCCTTTATCAAATTTTTCTTCTGGATGTTTTCCAAGTGCACAACCTTCACAAATACCTTTAGAAAATTTAACCTTAGGTAATCCCTTGACCATACTATGTTGACATATTTTCTCAAGATAGCGATAGTTAAGATGGAAAAATCACTCATTCCATAATTTGAGCTAACTTCATTTGAATGAGTTATTAGTGCTTTGGGAGAAATATATGTGGCAAAATTGGAGAAGGTATATAATCTAGATTGGTTATTTACCTCCTTTATTGCTACAAAAGTATTTATTTGTAACTCTATTATCTCAATTGAATTTAGAGAGAAGTGTACTCTCATGCCCTTCCCTAAATGACTTATTTGATACACTGAAAGGAGATTAGTTGATAGTGAACATACACTTAGAACATTTGAACATGTTCTCCCTTCAACTTCAACTGCCCCTCTCCCTTGATACAAGCACATACTACTATGCCTTAAAGCGGAAATAGACATAGTTTAATTTTCCATGCATTAACCCTTCTAGGAAAGTTGATGTAGTTTCATATCTAAGAAAATTTCAGTAGCATAACGGCATGCAAATTAACATTCTAAGAATGAGAAACAAAAAGAATAGAAGAGAGATAGATAGAAGAGAAGAAAACATGATATATGTGGGGAAAACCCTTTTGGGTAAAAAATCCCACTCCAAAGCATTGAACCAATGTATTAATCTGCAACAATAAGGTTACAATGCACTTGTAGGCTCGCAGCCTTAACATGGAGACTACATCTTGCTCTTTTGGAGGAAATCCAACATCACTTCAATACTTGCAATCAAACTATGCATTCTACAATGCAAGGCATCTTATTTATAGGAGATACAAGCTTTAAGAGGCTTCTAGAAGAGTTTAGGCATGCAAACCCATGTGGCTATAATATCTCACACCATAGGCATGATTTGGACATTTGTACAACATTCTCTTACAACTCTTAGAGTTGTCATAACATGCAAAATCTCTCTCTCGAAGCTTGGGTGCCTAGTTGATGCTTATAGTGTGTTATGATAAATTCCTTACAAATGTCATATAATATGTGCCATAAAATTTTGTCACACTTACAACACATGGGTATGTGCAAGATCATGATGGGCCAAAAAGTGGCAATATGATGGGTATGCGGCTGACAACTTTTTTTTAACTCAAAATTCATGAAATGAAAAGGGTTTTTAAAGGAGAATATAAGCTTTCCACCAATATAAATTATTCTTTACTTTGAATTTAATAAGTAATTATTATTCATTTTCTATTTGAATTACAACTAAAGTCCTGATTGATAGGTTGATTGAAAAACATCTATAGCTTTCAAATGGTATCACATTTTTTGAATCCAAAATATGTGTCACATTATATGCTTCGCATACTATAGGATTAAAAAAATAAAATTGAATTTCATAAATTTTGACCAAGTTAAGGTGGTCAAACATACGAAGTTTTTATATTTTTAAAAGTTGTAATAAAAAATCATAATTAATTATTTACTTGGAAAAAATTACAAAAAATATGCATCACATTGGGACATGAATCATCTACTTATATATAAAATATTATAATTTTATTGTGGTTAGGTGGTCTGATAGACACCTACTTTTATTTTTTCCCAAAATTTAAGTACTACTACATTGAAATTTTAGATTTTCAGCAAATAGATTTTTTTTAAACAAACCTAGTAGTTTAGAAACTACATTCAATTTTCTATAGATTCTATTCTTACATATTTTTGAAATAATATAGATAACTTATTCAATATTTTATGTCAAGTTTCCTAACTCTAATTTTTCTAAATTTTTTGCCACTTAAGGGCCTATTTTTTCCATGATGATCCTGCACATACCCACATTCAACAAACAAAGAATAAGTCAAACATGACTATCACACTTTTATCATACCCCACTAAGGAACCACATTTTATCCATTCAAAATATACCTTATGGCGCATCATAGAATATGTCATAAGATGACACCACTTGTCCTAGGTCCATGATTCCAAGATGGGACACCTACCTCCACATGTGATGAAGATGTGTCATATAGTCACCTCCAACGAGGATGCCACCTAGCCAGTGGGTCCCACTTAATGACATGGAATTGTAAGAAATTAATTAAAATAAATAAATACAATAATACATTAAATAATTCAATGTTAGGACTCTAAGGTTGAAACACCTTATTCCCAACATTCTCCAACTTATTGAAGACCTGCCAAGAGTCAAATTAAATCAATGGCTCAGGGCCCCAAGGCCCATAGATTCAGAACATAATTTTGAAGACAAAGAATCCTCTAGAGAACAAGATAAACCATCAGCTCAACAAATAACCAAACCGGGTTGCCCTCATCTAACTGATAAACCCACGAGATTAGAAATAGCACCCATAACAAATGTTGATCCATCCAATCTTCCATACCTCAAAGGTATCCAAAATAAATGTAGAACTTATGCCAACAACATATCCAACCCATAAACTACAATCAAAGATTGCATGTGTCAAAACCATCACTAAGAACACACACATCTAGGAACTCCCACTGCATGGGTAATGTCAAATCTGAAAAAGATTAAGGCATACCAAGTCTACCAATAACATCATATAGAAAGTGTAAACAACATCATGTAGTACCAAGAAACATACACAATGATATGCAAAACCTATAAATGAGTAACCTGTAAGAGTAACTCTCACCACAAGTCTCCAAAGAGAGAAACACTACACATCATATACCTATGGAAAATCCTTCTACTTACACCTCTAAATGTCAACTGTATCAAGTATGATCCCCTCCACAACACCCCAAAATAAAATCCTTAACAACACCCACCTGTTCAATCACCAAGATAAAACATAACATATGTATCATGTAATCAACATGGATGTAAGCTTCTCAAGCTAAAGAAGATCAAACTAAAATATCCATTCCCATATCAGGAAATAAGCCCAATACATCTAAGCGTAAACTCAACATTAATGATTTTTCTCATAATGCATAAGGAGATAAACATTCCAACACTCCTCAAATTAATCCTCCAAAACCATATCTCCTTAGCTTAAGATCCATGTGCATGAGAGGACAAAGAATAACATAATACACCTAAAAGAAATAATGGGCGATACCTCTCAAGTAGACTATTGAGTAGACCAAGAGTGGGGAATGAGAATTCTCCTCCAAGATATCTAAGCATCATGACTCATCCAAGAACACTCTCCTCATAGGTCCATATTAAACTCACGTCCAACCAAGGTGTAAGCTCCTCGGAATTCCTACTAAAATCTCATCAAGAGTGACCACCTCAAAACATGTCTCTAATCACAAGAGAACTCTAGCCTCACCTATGTCTCCAAGTATCAATGAGTACCTATAACCAACCAATACATGCCAAACTCCAAATGCAACATAGCATAATCATGAAGTAATCAAGCAAATGATAGATATACCCAATACCAAGAGAACCACACAAGATCATTGTCAAAGCTCCAATCATGAATCAAGAACATAAACATGACAACATGATCTAACCATCTCATACTAGGAGATCTCATTCAACAATGAATACATCCTGGTCTCAAGAGAACAAGTACCATGCCAAAACTCTAACACATGATCAAGAGTAAACCATGACATAATACAATAACACCCTTAACCAAGAATCAAAATATCTAATCAATATGAATAAAACCATCCCCTATTAATGAAACCAAAGATGCCAATGAACCATCACTACATGAAAGTAGAAACCAAGAGTCCATCCATTACACCAACAATCACTGCAGAAGACCATCCACCATCAAATGGTGAATCCACATCACTCCAAAACATCATTTTCAAAAGCTCCTACTGAAAAGTACAACCAAGCTATCAATGACATCATGATAAACCACATGCTACAAGTCCCAAAAACAACTGTTTAGGTACTATAAGAAACATCCATCCTCTCATCTCTAAGCACACATACCAATGTAGAAATGACCAAGAACAAGGCTGACAATCAAAAGTCTGCAACAACAATGCATCAAACCTGGTGAATAAAGATAATCCACAACCAAGTCATCCCATTGCAAGTAAACGGGTAGATAATCCACAACTTGCATGACTTGTAGATCTAATCACTCAAACATGCAAACTTATCATCACATCAGTAAACTACAAATTGAGATATCTAAGAGAATAACCATATAGACCAAATGACTCAAACACCAAATCAACCTCTGATTTGATTTTCCAAACATGTCCACATTCAAGTACCATAGTTAAGGAACTAAACAAGCATTCCTGCAAATCTACAATTGTTTTCATCTAGAAAACTCCAAGAGTCTGAACACAATATTTTCCACAGATCTACAAACCACAAATTTTTGGTTAACATGAAAAAATATGTAAGAAATCATCTCCATGTAAATCTCAGACCACTTAAACATCCAGAATAATAGATCACACATATTTCACCTAAACAAGTGAATACTCCAGATCTACACAAACCCACAGTTTTTAGAACACGGGAAAACTGTAATTTAACCTTTAGAGGAAATAGGTTGTCCAAAAGCTTATAAAATATAATTTATCCCAACTTTTCAACCCGTAAATCACCAATGGTAAAACATGTACCATTTCCTCAATGAGAAAGTTGCAAACCTCCTCAAAACATGCACAAAGCATACTCTCAAACCTATAAATATCTTACATCCAAAAATACTGTAAGGGAAACGTAATCTGAAAAAATAATTCATTTACAAATTTGCAAAACCGTAAGTTTTGATTTACCATATAAACCTGCAAACCTACCATGTTTTGTAACACACATGCAAATCCATATCCACTTACCATCTGGAAGACCCTCAAGTCTATATACAACCATAATAGTTCAACCAAAAGAATGGAATATCATGAATATGCATAATCATATATTTTTAAATGGAAAATCCATAAAACCCTCAAATCCAAGGAACATGAATATGAGCCATGCAAGTACAAAAATCCATTAGGAAAGAGAGATCCAGGAACTTCTAGGCCCATTTGAAAGACAACTCCACCACCAACATGTACATGCATTTGAGAGAGAAATAGGTTATTCCATAAGATTCCAGATCATCCAATGATCAACTTCATAGCCTACATGCACTTGATGTTATTAAATAAATGCCTTCCAATGTTAGGAATTAAAAACAAACACCAAACATAGGCACACCAAACTGAAGTAATAACAAAACGAGTCTCTTTATATGACCAAAAAGTTCATCTCAGACATCCAATATGAAAACTCTAATACACATAACCACAGAGTGAAAAATAACCAGCATGTATGAGGGTTATTCAGCTGTCAAATTAGGAGCTCCAAATCAATAACATATCAAATGTAACCACATGACCAACTCCATAAAAGCTCTATCTTTTCCATTCTTCATAATGCCTGCTATTTCCAAAAACAAGATCAACTACAAAACTTCCACTCAATCAAGGATTAATAATCATCCAATTCTTTCAAAAAAAATTCCCTCAAGCTTTCCAAGCTAAGAAATCACAACAGAAGAAATACCCAGAACCCCAAACACCACATGCATCACCATGCGAGCATATGCAAGTGACATGCAAATTTAGAACTTAGCTATGATACCAAATGAAAGGAAATGATGAACTTAGAAAGCCTTCCAAGATCCAGTATGCACCTTCAGTATCTTATTCTTCTTAGAATAAATCAGATTTTAATCATCTTGATACAAGCACATACTACTACATATGCCTTAAAGTGGAAATAGACAGTTTAATTTTCCATGCATTAACCCTTCTAGGAAAGTGGATGTAGTTTCAGATCTAAGAAAATTTCAGCATCATAATGACATACAAATTAACATTTCAAGAGTGAGAAACACAAAGAATAGAAGAGAGATAGACAGAAGAGAATAAAACACGATATACGTGATGAAAACCCTTTCGGGTAAAAAACCCCACACTCCAAAGCATCGAACCAATTTATTAATCTACAACAATAAGGTTGCAATGCACTTGCAGGCTCGCAGCCTTAACATGGAGACTACATCTTGCTCTTCTAGAGGAAATCCAACAACACTTCAATACCTGCAATCAAACTATGCATTCTACAATAAAAGGCATCCTATTTATAGGAGATAGAAGCTTTGAGAGGCTTCTTGAAGAGTTTAGGCTTCCAAACCAATGTCGCTATAATATCTCACACCATAGGCATGATTTGGAAATTTGTACAACATTCTCTTCCAAATCTTACAGTTGTCATAACATGCAAAGCATCTCTCTCCAAGCTTGGGTGCCTAGTTCATTCTTATAGTGTGTTATGAAAAATTCCTTACAAATGTCATATAACATGCGCCATAAAAAAATTTCACACTTACAACACATTCAACAAACAAAGAATAAGTCAAACATGACTATCACACTCAATCTTTCACACTTTTGTCATACCCCACTAAGGCACCACACTTTCTCCATTCAAAATATACCTTATGAGGTGTCATAGAATATGTCATAAGATGACACCACTTGTGCTAGGTCCATGATTCCAAGATGGGACACCTACCTCCACATGCGATGAAGATGTGTCATACAGTCACCTCCAACGGGGATGCAACCTAGCCAGTGGGTCCCACTTAATGACATGACATTGTAGGCAATTAATTAAAACAAATAAATACAATAATACATTAAATAATTCAATGTTAGGACTCTAAGGTTGAAACACCTTATTCCCAACATTATCCCACTTATTGAAGACCTGCCAAGAGTCAAATTAAATCAATGGCTCAAGGCCCCAAGGCCCATAGATTTAGAACGTAATTTTGAAGACAAAGAATCCTCCAAAGAACAAGCTAAACCATCAACTATACCAATAACCAAACCAAGTTGCCCTCATCTAACTGTTAAACCCACGAGATCAGAAATAGCACCAAGAAAAAATGTTGATCCACCCAATCTACCATGCCTCAAAGGTATCCAAAATAATAGTGGAACTTATGCCAACAACATATCCAACCCATAAACTGTAATCAAAGGCTCCATATGTCAAAACCATCACTAAGAACACACACATGCAAGAACTCCCACTACATGGGTAATGTCAAATCTTAAAAAGACCAAGGCATAAATTCTACCAATAACATCATATAGAAAGTGTAAAAAACATCATGTAGTACCAAGAAACATCCACAATGATATGCAAAACCTATAAATGAGTAACCTGTAAGAGTAACTCTCACCATAACTCTCACCACAAATCTCTAAAGAGAGAAACAGTGCACATCATAAACCTGTGGAAAATCCTTCTACATACACCCCTAAATGTCAACTATGTCAAGTATGATCTTCTCCAAAACACCCCAAAATAAAATCCATAACAACTCCCAACTGTTCAATCACCAAGATAAAACATAACATATGTATCATGTAATCAACATGGATGTAAGCTTCTCAAGCTAAAGAAGATCAAACTAAATATCCATTCCCATATCAAGAAAGAAGCCTGATACATCTCCTAAACTCAACATTAATGAATTTTCTCACAATGCATAAGGAGATAAACATTCCAGCACTCCTCAAATGAATCCTCCAAAACCATATATCCTTAGCTTAAGATCCATATGCATGAGATGACAAAGAATAACATAATACACCTGAAAGGAACAATGGACGATACCTCTCAAGTAGACTGCCAAGTAGAACAAGAGTGTGGAATGAGAATGCTCCTCCAAGATATCTAAGTCATCATAACTCATCCAAGAACACTCTCCTCATAGTTCCATATTGAACTCACATCCAACCAAGGTATAGGCTCATCGAACTTCCTGCTGAAATCTCATCAAGAGTAACCATCTCAAAATATGTCTCTAATCACAAGAGAACTCTAGCCTCACCTATGTCTCCAAGTATCAATGAGTACCTATAACCAACCAATCAATGCCAAACTCCAAATGCAACATAGCATAATCATGAAGTAATCAAGAAAATGATAGATGTATACAATACTAAGAGAACCACACAAGATCATTTTCAAAGCTCCAATCACAAATCAAGAACATAAACATGACAACATGATCTAACCATCTCATACTAGGAGATCTCATACAACAATGCATACATCCTGGTCTTAAGAGAACAAGTACCATGCCAAAACTATAACACATGATCAAGAGTAAACCATGACATAATACAATAACACCCTTAACCAAGAATCAAAATATCTACTCAATATGAAAAAAACCATCCTCTATTAATGAAACCAAAGGTGCCAATAAACCATCACTGCATAAAAGTACAAACCAAGAGTCCATCCATGACACCAACAATCACTGCAGAAGACCATCCACCATCAAATGGTGAATCCACATCACTTCCAAACCATCATTGGAAAAATCTCCCATTGAAAAGTGTAACCAAGCTATCCATGACAACTTGATAAACCACATGATACAAGTCCCAAAAACAAATGTTCAGGTACTATAAGAAACATCCATCCTCTCATCTCTAAGCACACATACCAATGTACAAATGACCAAGAACAAAGCCAACAATCAAAAGTCTGCAACAACAATGCATCAAACCTGGTGAATAAAGATAATCCACAACCAAGTCATCCCACTGCAAATAAATGGGTAGTTAATCCACAACCTGCATGACCTGTAGATCTAATCACTGAAACGTGTAAGCTTATCATCACATTAGTAAACTAAAAATTGAGATATCTAAGAGAATAACCATTTAGACCAAATAACTCAAACACCAAATCAACCTCTGATCTAATTTTCCAAACATGTCCACATTCAAGTACCATAGTTAAGGAACTAAACAATCATTCCTACAAATCTGTAATTTTTTTCATCCAGAAAACTCCAAGAGTCTGAACACAATATATTTTCCACAGATCTATAGACCAAAAATTTTTGGTTAACATCAAAAAATCTATAAAAAATCATCTCCATGTAAATCTAAGACCACTTAAACATCTAGATTAATAGATCACACATAGTTCATCTAAACAAGTGAATACTCCAGATCTACACAAACCCACAGTTTTTACAACACAGGAAAACTATAAAACCTTTAGAGGAAATAGGTTGTCCATAAGCTTATAAAATATAAATTATCCCAACTTCTCAACCCACAAATCACCAATGGTAAAACACATACCATTTCCTCAATGAGAAAGTTGCAAACCTCCCCAAAGCATGCACAAAGCATACTCGTAAACCTATAACTATCTTACATCTAGAAATATCACAAGGGAAACATAATCTGAAAAAATAGTTCATTTACAAATCTACAAAACCATAAGTTTTGATTTACCATGTAAACCTACAAACCCACCATGTTTTATAACACATGCAAATCCATATCCACTTACCATCTGGAAGACCCTCAAGTCTGTATAAAACCATAATAGTTAAACCAGAAGAACGGAATATCATGATTATGCATAATCATATATTTTGAAATGGAAAATCCATAAAACTTTCAAATCCAAGGAACATGAATATGAGCCATGAAAGTACAAACATCCATTAGGAAAGAGAGGTCTAGGAACTTCTAGGCCCATTTACAAGCCAACTCCGCCACCAACATGTACATGCACCTAAGAGAGAACTAGGTTATTCCAGAAGCTTCTTGATCATCCAATGATCAACTTCATAGCCTACATGCACTCAAGGTTATTAAAGCAATGCCTTCCAATGTCAAGAATTAAAAAAAAACACCAAACATAGGCACACCAAACTGAAGTAATAACAACACAAGTCTCTTCATATGAACAAAAAGTCCATCTCGGACATCCAATATGAAAACTCTAATGCACATAACCATAGAATTAAAAATAATCAGCATGCATGAGGGTTATTCAATCATCAAATCAGGAGCTCCAAATCAATAACGTATCAAATGTAACCACATGACCAACTCCATAAAAGCTCTATCTTTTCCATTCTTCATAATGCCTGCTATTTCCAAAAACAAGATCAACTACAAAACTTCCACTCAGTCATGGATTAATAATCATCCAATTCCTTCAAAACAAATTCCCTCAAGCTTTCCAAGTTAAGAAATCACAACAGAAGAAATACCCAAAACCCTAAACACCACATGCATCACCATGTGAGCATATGTGCAAGTGATATGCAAGTTCAGAACTGGGCTCTAATACTAAATGAAAGGAAATGATGAACTTAGAAATCCTTCCAAGATCCAGTATGCACCTTTAGTATCTTATTCTTCTTAAAATAAATCAGATTTTAATCATCTTGATACAAGCAAATACTACTATGCCTTAAAGTGGAAACAGACATAGTTTAATTTTCCATGCATTAACCCTTCTAGGAAAGTTGATGTAGTTTCATATCTAAGAAAATTTTAGTAGCATAATGGCATGCAAATTAACATTTCAAGAATGAGAAACACAAATAATAGAAGAGAGATAGACAAAATAGAAGAAAATATAATATACGTGGGGAAAACCCTTTCAAGTAAAAAAACCCCACACTCCAAAGCATCGAACCAATTTATTAATCTGCGACAATAAGGTTACAATGCACTTGCAAGCTTGCAGCCTTAACATGGAGGAAATCCAACAACATATCAAATTCTACAATCAAACTATGCATTCTACAATGGAAGGCATCCTATTTATAGGAGATACAAGCTTTGAGAGGCTTCTAGAAGAGTTTGAGCATCCAAACCCATGTGGTTATAATATCTCACACCATAGGCATGATTTGGAAATTTGTACAACATTCTCTTACAACTCTTATAGTTGTCATAAAATGCAAAACCTCTCTCTCCAAGCTTGGGCGCCTAGTTGATGCTTATAGTGTGCTATGAAAAATTCCTTGCAAATGTCATATAACATGTGTCATAAAATTTTGTCACACTTACAACACATTCAACAAACAAAGAATAAGTCATACATGACTATCACACTTATTCTTTCACAGTTTTGTCATACCTCACTAAGGCACCACACTTTCTCCATTCAAAATATACCTTTTGACACATCATAGAATATGTCATAAGATGACACCACTTCTCCTAGGTCCATGATTCCAAGATGGGATGCCTACCTCCACATGTGATGAAGATGTGTCATATAGTTACCTCCAACAGGGATGCTACCTAGCCAATGGGTCCCACTTAATGACATGACATTGTAGGCAATTAATTAAAACAAATAAATACAATAATACATTAAATAATTCAATGTTAAGACTCTAAGGTTGAAAAACCTTATTCCCAATAGCATCAAAGTCTATAATATGTGATGGAGATAAAGATGTTGTTGTAACTAACACTTTTCCCTTTGATTTCTCTTTGTCCTTAGTAAATTCCTTAGTTGATGAAGATGCCTTGATAGAATCAAGTAGCCCTATATTATTATTTTTGAGAATTTTTTGTAGAGACTCAATTTTTTTCTCATGCATTGATGTTCATGTCCAAGTTTTTACAAAAGGCACATTTAACTCTCTTCTTACTTTGAGAGTCCTTTTTGGAGTTGTCAATTTTTCCTTCTTTCTTAACTTCCTTGTTCTTTTCAATGTTCTTCTTCTCCCATTTTGAATTTTTTTGTGGTTCATTCCTTACAAGTAGGGCTTGAGGCTTAGTAAAATTTAAAGTTCTCATTTGAATTAACTTTTCTTGCTCCCTTGTGAGATAAAAAATAAATTTATCAAGTGTGGGTATTGACCATGAGGCTCCAAAAGCCCTTTTAGTAGAGTAGAAAAATGATACAAACACAAAAAAATTGGACCTAGCTCATAAAGTACATAAATGATTGATTTATCCTCTTTCTTATCAATTCCACAATCTTTTAACTACAACTTTAAAGATTTAAATTTAGTGAAGAAGCATTGTAAAGTTGAGAAACTCCTAGGACTAAGACCTAAGAGTTAATTTTCTAAATCATGGCTTCTAAGTTCATCTATTTTCCAAATAGTTTGTCTAGAGCTTCCCAAACTTGGTTGGGTGCTTTCAAGTTCTCAACAAGGAAGAATAATTCAGGAGAAAATTTTAAACATAGGAAGCCAAATTCTTGATCACACTTATTAAAAAACATTTATTTGTCTTTAACTATTGTAGGATCTTTCTCTATTCCCATGGTTACCCTATATAAACCTTTGTTTTTAAGCACAATAATTACTTTCATCATCCAATTATGATAATTGAAAGGTGCTAGGGGTAGTAGAGTGACATTAGACTCCATGTTGCTAGACATAGATAGTTGCTTGTAGAAATGTGGAAATGAAAAACTTATAAATGTGTGTAGAAGTGAAGGGAAAACATAACACACAAAAGAGATTCTTGATGAAGTGTGAAAATGCACCACACACAATACCCGAGCCTTGATTATTTGTTTCTATAAAGTGCTTGTTTATGCCCCTTTTGGGTTAGTTACAAAACACTCCTATAAAGTGCCAAAAAAGGGGGGAAACAAATAAGCAAGGGGGGTGTTGTGTGTGGTCCATTTTCACAACACCCCCCTTGATTATTTGTTCTCCACCCCCAATTTGGCACTTTATAGAAGGATTTATTTGTAACTAACCCAAAAGAGGCATAGCATTGCACTCATTCTCTAAGTTCCCATTTATGCCTCTTTTGGGTTAGTTACAAAGTAGTCCTTCTATAAAAGTGCCAAATTAGGAAGGGGACCTCTAATCAAGGGGAGTATTGTGAAAATGGACCACACACAACACCTTCATTGATTATAGGATGGGCGAGGGAGTGGTGGACAACTAATAAAGGGGGGTATTATGAAAATGGACCACACGCAACACCTTCATTGATTATTTGTTCCTCCCAATTCGACACTTTATAGGAGTGCTTTGTAACTAACCCAAAAGTGGCATAAATGGACACTTTAAAGAATGAGTGTGATATTATTCTCTATAGATTCATGAAAAAAAAAAGTACTTTTGAAAAAATAGAACTCAAATTTAAGTTATTGAGAAAAATTTATGGCACTTTGAAGTTTTCCACTTTCCTTCTTACAAAATAAATTTCTAGATTTTTAGAAAATAATTTCTTGCACCAAAAATCAGAAAAATAGAAAATTTTAAAGCCCCCTTGGGCTGCAAAGAAGCAAGGGCTTAAATTGCATGTGACCAAAGGCTTGAGTTTTGAAAAGCTTGTGGAGATAGGCCCGACTATGAAACCCGTGACTATTTGATTCCCAGCTTCCCCAAATTTAATTGGAGGCTCCCAACTGTAAACATCCCCCTCACAAAAGAAAATCATAAGCCCAAAAAGGTAAATCTTGCAAATAGTGCAAGCAAAGAAGCAAAAAGCGACCCCACAAAGGTAAATCATGCAAATCATGCTACCAAAGAGAATTCATTGAGCCTACAAATTAAATTCAAGACCTCCAATTAGGCCAAAATGGGTCGATTTATCTTTCCTACAAATTGTAAACACACAAAAATGGAAGAAAAAATATATAATACAATAAATTGGTTTGCTTATAGCCTATTAGAATCCTCATCTACTCTGATACCATGTAAATCCTACAAGTATAAGTGATTAAAAATAAGTAAAATTGAACAAATATTACATCGTCGGTCAAGTAAATTAAGCAAACCATTTGTACATAAATAGGAGTGAAGGAGGATCCGACCTCCATGAAATGAGGATAGAACTCCTCATTCATGGATTGGTGGTGATTTTCCTACCAAAAATTAAGGAAGAAGTGTTCTAAGTAAGTCAACACCCACAATACTAGGCTTAAAGCCTAAGTGTATGCATAAATGCAATATATACCCTAACTATTCCCACAATACTAGAGGAGGGATATTGATACACTTGAACGAGATGTGGACTTTCGAAGGAAATTGGTTCTCTCATTCTACGAGGAGGATGGAGACATTTTATGTTCTCTCATGTGGTATAGAGTTTTGCAGGTTTGAAAGTTATTTTGGTGTTTCTTGGGTGAATGAGGAGAATTAGTGGATATTTGAGTCAGCCTTGATCTATCAAAGTTTCCAAAAGGGATGTTGTGTTTAATACTTTTAGTGCTTGATCCTTTATTTGGATTGATATAATAAGGGTAGGAATGTTGGAATATTACATTTTAGTTTAGGTAACTAGATAATAATAAAAAATAAATTAACATGTAATTGTTAACTTATAATAATCAATAGTTTGGTAATAGTTAGTAAATAATAAATTAATATCTAGTTAGGATTTTTCATTCTTATAGGTTAGTTGATCCATAGGAAAATAAGGCTTTCAAAATCCTTTGCAATGTAATGCAAAAAAATCAAGTGTATAGCATAACCCTCAAGAATTTAATAATCTATATTATATATTATATCTTTGATATCATATGCAATGGTTAGCATATGCAATATAGTTTCCTGCTAGATACTATCTTCTACATGAAGAAGAAATAGGTATGTCTCTCCTAAAATCTAGAGCCCATATGGTAAACCTCAAATAATACTAGATTTTATATGAATAATAATTTTTCACAATTAAAAATATATAATTTTTTTATAAATGTAAGCAAGGATTAAAAATTAAATTTGCAATATCAATTTTCTTATTACCCTTAATTACTGGGCATGAACATAATATCACCATACTTAAATTCTTTGTAGATAAACAACAAGTTCACCAAATATTTGATAGAGTTGTACATTAATGAATTTGTATATAATGGGAAAACATCGAAACTACTAATACACCATCAAAGTGTGATTTTTCATTTTTAACTATATGAATGGCAAGGGATACTAAAAAAATATTGGTGTTTTCTTCTTGGGATTATAAAGTGTAAAACTTGATTCAATATGATATTCTAGCAACATTCCAACTATGGTGTTTAAAAATAATATATCAATGTCTTACAATGATTTAAACCAAACTATTCAAAATATTAAAAATGATTTTACTTACTAATACTTTACAAATAATTCACACCCCAATCACTATATGAAAAGGCATATCATCATCATTGAAAATAAGCTAACCAAGCAAACAAATCGTATAGTAAATATGCAAGAATATATTTTTTATTTTACAAAAAGTATACTTCTTTCAAAGAACACAAAATACTATGTAGCAGATAATCAAATTTAAAAGTTTGTATTCATATCATTACTTAAGAGAAAATTAGTTACAATAAACATATCGAAACAATAATTTAATATCTCTAATATCTCCACTTTTCTTTTATGGAGATTCAAAACTCATAGCCAATAAGATTCAATATAGCACAACTTGCAAAAACCATAACTTTTGATTAGAATACCTATTTGGCATCTTTTTCTTTTTAAACTAAAGAGCTTAAGGAGATCCACTACCCTAAAATTTTCTATGCCAATTGTGGCAATTTTTGAAGTTTAATTTAATCATTTCAACCTTTAAAATGGTAACTTAATATATATTTTTTTAATTTTCAATATTTTTGAAAGTTTAATAACTTGTTTTACTATGATTGTTGGTCAAAATTGACTCTCAAGTTTGAGTATACATTTTGATAGCTTTGGATAAATTTTTTGATCCATATGTGCTTAATTATAAACTTACTAAACATAAAAATCCGAACACTTTTAGGAATTTTGATCATTTTGATTGCTCCTTACTATTTCAAAGAATTTTTTTAACAAGTATACTCAAGAAGCTCAAAATTATTGTAAAAGACTAACTTCACACTTAGACAACTTTTTTTTTTTATCTCAACCTGATTTGAGTAAATTGTTTACCATATGGGACACAAACTAGGATACAATCCTTAGCAAAGTAAATTACTTTTCTTGCAATAGCCATGAATTGAGAAATTCAACATGGGCTCTGACACCATCAATGACTCTTAAAGCCTAAATTGAAAGGGGTAAATGGTACTTTATATGGATAGTTAGTGGGAAGTTTAAACTACTTGACCACAACAAGACCTAATTATGCATATTTAGTATAATTAACTAATGAATAAATAAAACATATAATCTACCCATTAGAAGCTGCCTAGATAGTTACTTGCTACCTAAAGGGACTATTAATTTCTATATTGAATAAGCAAATGATTTAAAAATTGAGTTGATAAGTTGTTTAAATTTTTGATTGGGTAGATGATCCAAATAATAGAAAATTTATCACCAGATATAAATTTAGTTTAAGATTAGGGATTGTCTCTTGGAGAAACAAGTAGTCAACTATTTAGTTTATCCTTTAATAAAGCCAAGTATAAAGCATTATGTAGTGATTCTTGTGAAGTAGTTTTATTAAGACACATGCTTTAAGACATGACAAAATAGAAAGTAGGCCCAACTCCTATCACTTGTGACAACTGAATCTCAATAAAATTAGAAAATAGACTAATTTATCATGTTAATGCAAAACTAATTGAAACTTAACATCATTTTGTAAGAGAGAAAATTAATAAAGAGAAATTGACTTAGTATACTAAAAACATTTGTGAAAGATGAAATTTATAATATGTAGGGGTATGGTAATTATTAAATAGAATTAATTTCTTCATTAAGGAAAAGTGTTATAGTCAATAAAAAATTAAATAAGAGTGTGCTCGCAATATTAGAGAGATACTAATAAAAGTCTCAAAGAAGATAATGTTAATTTTAATTTTATTGTTAATTAGCTTAATTAATTCCATGTTTGAAATAGTTAATTGATTTACTTAAAGCTTATATAGATCATATAATTTCATTTCAAATAAATGAACAATTATTTCTTTTTGGTTTGTATAATTTAAACATTTCAATAATATATCCTTTTTCATATGAATAAATAGAACAACAACATTATATCTGTTACAAATAATTTTAGACTCCCAATATGATATGTATTATTCTTAGTAAAAGCAATATAACTCATATAGATATTCCTTCATATACTTCATTTATAGATATTCCTCCGTATAGTTGTACTTTTATCCAATATTCAACATGCATAGGGACGACTCCTCTCGCCAATGTATTAAATAACAGAAATCGTAATTTAATATTTGAGCATCCTTACAATATGCTTACATGGAATTTTTTAGGGTAAATACCTAATGTTATTGCACGGTACAAAGGAGAATTCTGGGCGGACATAATCCGAAGTATAATGAGTACTTAAGAGTCAATACAATGTATTGGAGAGTGACGTAGTGGAAGTTGGAGAGCCGTTGCTAAACAGATTGATGACCCTTACCGAGCCACGAGGATGAAGAGCAGGAGCAGTTGTAGTGTTCATCTTCTGCTTCGCCTGCTTTCTTGGAATCAGCATCCCCTTCGATTAAATCATGGGAAGCTTCATCAACACAGGGACAACGTTGAGAAGCCCACAATGTTCTGCTCGTTCCCATACAGCTTCAACAAAATTATCGAGCAGACGAGGTACACCGCACAAGCGGTGGAACGTAGCTCGCGCCACTGCAAACCTTACCGATTGATGGATAAATACTATAATGCCACAGAACATGAATGGCTTGGGATTAGGTGGATAATCTGTGAGCTTTTTATAATTCTGAAAGACTCGTGGTAATCTGTGACTTCTCTTGTATAGGAATTAATTTCTACCACCACCAACCTGCAATTAATGTTTAGTCTAGAAACATCGGTAAAACAGATAAGTTGGCAGGTAAAAGAAGAGTCCAGAAGGGAAGACCAACGAAGGATTTTCCACATGGTTTGAATACGTGCTAGACAGTTCTAGACAGTTCTAAACTCCTCTTTAAAAGAGGCATCATGCAATGGGTCTGAGCATCGGTGGCAAGATGGATGTATGAAGGAGGAATGAGCATTGGCAGCTCTGTATTATTCAAGATATTAATTAAACCTTGTACTATTTTAATGTTTTCTCTTGTGCTGTATAATTTCTGTGTGTTTGTCCATGTCCATCCACCCCATTGGAGTGTATCAGAGCGTATGGTAAAAGATCCTGAGGATATTGTGAGCAATGAGAACATTTTGGGTGTGGTTCTGTGTTTGAGCTATCTTCTGTGAGCTCCAAAGCTGTGAGATGGAAATTGACTCTTGCAGCATTATGCTGTGTTGAAAGCATGAGGAGATTGGCGTGTTCATTGAAGCATGTTCCAGAATTAAAGTAGATTGCAGGCTGTCCAAAGGAAGAGTAAGCCCAGTCAACATGAAGGCGCAATCCATCATATTACCCAGCCACAACAGAATCACTGCCGTAATTAAAGAAAAGATGGAAAAGGAGTAAAGATTGTTGAGTGTGTTGTTCACGCCGAGACCACAGCTACAGAAATAGAAGCCGTTGCTGACTAAGAAGAGGATTTGTAGATCTGAAGCAAGTCAAAGGGGATCACTATTCAAAGAGGCTGCAACTATCCAGGAGGTAAAGTTGTTTGTTTTAACTGCAAAAAAAGTTACTAAGGATATTCTAGAAGTTGTATAAGAAGTATTGAAGGTTGGATCAGATTCAAGTAAATGTCGCCATCAGAGGAGCAAGTTTTGTTTGTAACCACCACAGTTTAAGGGGGAGTCCATAGGCATAAAGATCATAAATATTGAAAAGGTATTTGTGGCTGATTGATAAAAGTTATTGTATCTTTAGACAGTAAAATGTGGAGTTAAAATGATGAAGAATGTTATTATTGTTATCAAAAGTTAGATAATGTCATGTGAAGAAGTATTATGTATCTCTAACAAATTGTAAGAGGTGGTTGAAAGTTCTGATTTGTGAAGCTTGAAGAAAGATTGTTATTGTGGGAAGGCAATTTGAAGGTGGAGAAATCAAGTGTAGAAAGATTGTAGAATTAAAGAAGGTTAATCAAGAATATATAAGGTAAGTTGAAACTGTTTGTTCTAATGGGAAAAGCTGATAGAATAAAAAAAGATAAGACAAATAATTTAGAAGAAGAATTAATAAAGGTGAAGAAAGAAAATACAACTTTAAAATGTGAAAAGGATTTTTTAGAAAAAGAATTGGAAAAATCAAGGAAAGAAATGGGAGCAGAAAAATGTAACCTTTCAAATGTAATTAGTGATTCTAAGGAGGCAATTGAAGAGCTATAGGATAGGTTAAAGTTTGTGGAACAAATACATAATTGGCAAGTGAAGGAATCGTCCAAACTTAAAGAGAAGAATAAAGAGCTTGAAGAAAAACTAAAATTGTTTGATGAGATTAATACAAGGAATGAGGAATTAGTACAAAGAGTGAAATTGGTAGAAGAAAAGATGAAGAAATTAGAAGAAGAGAATAGTTTATACAAAAAGGAAATATCAAGATTGAATGACGAGAATGAATGTTTGAAGGCAAAGAAATCGACATGTGATGTTTTATGTGGTACAAAAGATTTGGTTGGTTCAATTGATGATTCAAGAGGTTTATGTAATGTTGCTCAAGTTGCTCATGATGAAGAATGTAAAGATGAAGTTGACAATGTGACTGATTCTACAAATCATATTAATAAGAATAATGTTGGTTTGCAAATCATGAAGAGAATGGGATATAAAGGCCAAGGATTAGGTAAGCATGAGCATGGAATGAAAGAACCGATTGAACCAGTTATGAGGTAAAAATATGAAGGCCTTAGATATGTGAGTGGTAAAGAAAATGTTTCAGATTCAATAAAATTTGTTCAAGAAATGCATCGTATTCAATGTTCACATTGTAATAGAAAAGGGCATATAAAAGATACATGTTGGGATCTACATCCGTGCAAAATTTGTGGTTTAAGAAATCATTCAGAGAAAATGTGTTGGCAAAGAGAGAACAAAAATACAGGAAGCATACAAATGGATTGTGGATGAACTTTCGGATCAAATTGGCAAAAGATTACGGGCATGATAAAAAAATTGTTCAGGTATAAAAGTTCTCATGTAAAAGTTGATAGCAGTCATGGAAAATTTGAAGGCACAACAAATACTTTTGGCAAGGCATCTATAGATGGAAAATTTTCAAGAAGTTGTAGATTGAAGGTTTGAGAGACTACCGTAGAAGTTGGACAAAGACAAAGGCATCGTCAGGCATGAAGATCATCAAGATGGCAAAGAAAGGATTTGAGAGGTCTAAAGACTTGGTTGCAACCATAAGACAAAGAAGAGAAAGAATGACCGCAGTCAATGGCAAATGAACAACAAAGGAATTGGAGAATGCTGCAACATTCAACAAGAGAATGGCATTAGAATTGAGAGTTGTTTGAAGCTATGGAAGAAAAGAATTTGAGGAAGTCCGCAGACTTCGTTAGAGACAAAGGAAAATAATGTGCAAAGAATGGTGTTTTATTGACACAATTAATGATTGTAAATGGGTACCTAACAAGGCTTTAAGCCGGGACCCATCTTTAGTAGATTATGGCATGTGTAATTGATTTGTGGTAGAAATTAAGGGGGAGAATTGTAGGAATTAATTTCTACCACCACCAACCTACAATTAATGCTTAGTCTAGAAACATCGGTAAAACATATAAGTCGGCAGGTAAAAGAAGAGTCCAGAAGAGGAGACCAACGAAGTATTTTCCACATGTTTCCAAGACATTTCAGACAATTCTAAACTCCTCTTTAAAAGAGGCATCATGTAACAGATTTGCGTATCGATGGCAAGATGGATAGCATGAGCATCGGCAACTCTGTGTAACTCAAGATATTAATCAAGCTTGGTTCTGTTTTAATATTTTCTCTTGTGCTGTATAATTTCTGTGTGTTTGTCCATGTCCATCCACCCCTACATCTTGCAATGTTCATCGGTGTTTTGCTCTCGCTATTGAGGGCATGCTTGTTCACCCCACGCACCCTCAGCAACAAATCCACAATCTACGCCCAGCAACGATCAAAACCAAAAGAAATCATTAACTTGTCCTTCTAGGAATTGGAAAAAAAAAGAAAAAACCTTTATCAGTCGCTACTGAGTCACTGACTCGCCCTTAATCTAATCTACAAAGTTAATATCCCTCTACTTCTAAAAATGTAATGCTATAAGGGAGAGGGCTTATCTACTTTTTCCAATAGTATATATCTTATTATGATCTCCCGTGCTATAATATTAGCTTTCTACCTCAAAACCAGTAACGAAAAACTTAAAGGCTCATTTTTGTTCCTTGCTGCAATATGTAAAGGCGTGTCTCCTTCAACAATTGGCTGGCTATTAATAGTTTCCTTATCAAGCTTACCTTCATTATCAGATGGCTTTGTGAGAGAGCCTTCAACACGTTGGTTGATAAGCTCTTCGATAATTCCACTTTTTCTAATTAAAAATTCAACAATTTTGTCTCGGTTCAGTTCCACAGCAAGGTGCAGAACTTTTTTCTCTTTGCACAGGTTTTGCACAGCCTCCCGGTCGTGTTTTATTAACTTCTTTGTAACATCCAAGAATCCAAACTTTACTGCTATGCATAGCGGAGTTTCTCCTTTGTTATTTTTCACGCTCAAATCGGCCATACCATCTAACAACACTTTCACCAGATCCACACGATATTGCCTGACAGCTAAGTGCAAAGCCGTGTCTCCTTGCTTGTCCCCGTCGTTGGTGAAATCTCGTTGATTTATGTTTTTTAAGCAATCTTGTCAACAAACCTGCATTTAATGAATCAATTAGCTTATCAAAAAAATCAAGTAAAGAATAGTTTAATTTTTAAAACAGTGAGAAGACAATGACCTCGGTTTCCTGCAAGTACTGCAAGATGTAAACATGTTCTTCCCTCCCTCTTCGTCTTCATTCCAACTAATGTAGTCAGATCAAAAAATTTGAGTCCAAGCAGCTTTATGGCTTGACCCATTTCACCACTTTCACAAAATTCCATGAAAGCCGTTTGAATAGATGAATTCTCCATATTAAGAAGGCTTTCGTCACGCTGCAGCGCAAGGCCGTTTGTTACTCTAGCATGCAATTGCACAACAGAGTGGAGCTGTCTTTGCACTTGAGCGTGCATTTTTCCTTGGCCTCCGCTACATTTTAAAGGAGCTTTCCCTAACAACTCTGAAGGTACAGTTCAAGTTTTAATTTATTGATTAATTGTGACGTTAAGCTGTATATTGATTGATTGGTTTGCTTACACGACAACATATATTTTAAATGAATCCAAATATCTTCCAATTGTAAGGTACTCGGAATGTGAATGCCAGAGAAAAATTGTGGCTTTCACGCCATTATAGGTAACTGACAATGATTTATCATCTGTTCATTTATTGGCATGTCTTTTCCTATGAAAATGCATATATGTTTAAATTGTCTAGTTAAGGTAATGTTTCGATGTTTCTATATAATGTTATATAAAATTGAGCCTTTACGTTTATTTATCAGTGACTTTATGTTTCATTGTTATATGTATGTATATATATTATTTGGCTTCACCATCAATAATGACCAATTCACCATCAGCAATTCATCTCAAATAAAATTCACCACCATCAATTCACCAGTTATTATATTAATTGTTTACATATTATTTAGATAAACCTAAACTAACAGTTAGCAAATGCGTATTTCCTCTTCAGTAATTAAAATGAATTGGAGTAAGATGTTTCTGAGTTTTGATTAGTTATTCTTCCTGTAAAATGCTGGCAGGATATTTCGAACGCGGTGGATGCACCAGAACCATGTATGCATTCTTTATCACTTAGCGAATGGTGCCAATGTTGTCACAGTTAGAGAGCCTTTATTTCCTCCATTCAATCACCCCATCTTTAATTCAATGCGGTCACTCTCCAACACATGAGCTACTCGTGGCAAGCTGATTCTTAATATACCATTGCACAACGTAAATACACGAAGAACTGTTAATACGCCAGATAATAATAATATATGAATTTTAAATTTTTTGACATGTCTTTGTTGCGAGGTCTAGTATATACAAAGGCTGATTACGGTTGCACACAACTATATCTTGTTGTCTAACATTATCGTTGCTTGTGGTTTTAAGCACGCATGGCTGCATTTGGAGGGTGCCCAAAGGCTCTCCTTTCTATTCTCATTAAAAGATGATGTATGGGTCACTAAGCTCACAACTTATATTCATGCAACTACCTTTCAAACGTGATTTTAAATTCAATCAAAAGATTGATAATTGCCCTCAATTTAGTGCTTGTTTATAAAAAATGAAGACTGGCCAATCCTTGTTATTGATTCAAATTTGAGTACAGATGATGTACCTATTTGTTTGAGCATGATTTTATTTTCAAGTTCATGGGTACCAAAGTTTCGTTTTCCTTTTTGGAGATTTGAGCGTATCAAAATTAGTAACTATATGAAGACATAGCGGTTATTTTGGCTGTAAATGATTTTTATTTTTTATTTTTTGTTTTTGTTTTGGTGATTTTCTTTAGAATGGTGGATCAGAACATAGCCTTCAAAGTAGGCCCTTATTTTTTAATTTAGTGTATTTATTCATTGAACCATGTCATGAAGGAATTGATCTCGTGAAATATATCGTCTAATGAATTCCTATTTCAATCCATTTTTTTTAGTTGTTTATAGATTTATAGAGATTTACAATCCACTGTTATGACCATTGGGAAACCTATGAATTCTTTCACATCTCTCCTTTCTCTCACACACATGCATATATAGCGGTTATTTTGGCTGTAAATGATTTTTTTTATTTTTTTTTGGTGATTTCTTTAGAATGGTGGATTAGAACATAGCCTTCAAAGTAGGCCCTATTTTTTGTAATTTAGCGTATTTATTCATTGAACCATGTCATGAAGGAATTGATCTCGTGAAATATATCATCTAATGAATTCCTATTTCAATCCATCTTTTTTTAGTTGTTTATATATTTATAGAGATTTACAATCCACTGTTATGACCATTGGGAAACCTATGAGTTCTTTCACATCTCTCTCTTTCTCTCACACACATGCATACATATATACATACAACACACGTGTGTGTATGTATATATGTATTTATGCATGTATGTATATATGTGTATATATGTATGCATGTATGTATATACATGTATGAATGCATGTGTGTATGTATGTGTGTATGTATATATGTATGTATGTATATGCATGCATGCATGGCATGTATGTATGTATGTATATGTGTGTGTATTATAATATAGAAAATTTTACTCTCACAAAAGAAAATCTAGGTTCCTTTGAGAGTGAATTCTGCTGCATACACTCAAATTAATTTAACTAACTAAAATTAATGAAGAGAAATAAATTAATGAAAATATCTACTAATTAAAAAAAATTAATAACTACAAAAATAGAAAATATAGATGATAAGGAAACTACGATTTAAATCTAGAGGTCTCTACCTTGGACACCAATGCGTGGCACAAACGTTCTCATATCGCACTATCATCCTATATCAGTTGCACAAAAAGCTCCCACAATGCATTACCCAAGTTCCAAAACCCACCTAACCTTCAAACACAACAAGACAAGAAAAATTTTTGGGGCTATGTGAGGCTTTTCCTTTGTCCAATCCTTACATTGGTGTTTCCACCTCCACATTAGTCAAGATAGATAGGTAAAAAGAAATAGATAGTGTGTTTTTTTATTCTAAGTGTGTCTACAAGTAAGAATAATGATTTAAATAAAATAATTTGATAAGGGATGTGATTACCCCAAAGTGCTCAAGGGCACAAGAGAGCTATGTGAGCTTGAGAGTGTGAGAGGGCCAAGAGAGAGTTACCAAAATGAAATATTTCATTCAAAAATGAGAAGAGGATGGAAAAGCAAGATGTATACAATACATTACAAATAGTTATGAGTCATTTCCATTATCCTAGAAAGGTGACAACTAGAAAAATGCTCAAAATGAGCCTTTTAATGAAAATTTTCATGGGACACTAGTGCTACACATGGACATCTACACTAGATGCTAGTGTCTAGAAAATTTACACTAAAAAATGACAAGTTACAAGAACATAATGGAAATGAAAAAGTGACATAAAAAAGTGACCATGAAAAAAAAGGCTTGAGCAACTTGAGAGGGAAAAAGTTTGATGCAAGGGCTGAAATGAGCCTACAAAAACACTAAGGGAATGGACACCAAAGTGAGCACAAAATATAGATGAAATTGCAAGGGTATGCAATTTATGACACTACATGTGTGTGTGTGTGGATTATATAAACACTAATTAAATATTTAAAAAATAGAGTAAATTTATAGATCTACAAATGGATTTTCTATATTTTTTTTAGTTCTTATTTATGTAAGGAGTGGTTGTGAAACATTAAGCTTTTTAAATAATCAATTTATGTTTTGCAAATTGCCCCAAAGTGATGTTAAATGTGTATTTAGTAGAAATTTTCAACTAATAAAGTCGTGGCCTAGATCTTATTTAGTTATAATGAATCTATCTAGAATATATGTTTAACCAAAACTAACTTTCAATTGAAATGATTAAATTTATTTATTATTGTAGGCACCTAAAATTCACCTCATCAAAATACTAATTAATCTCATCCACAATTTGCTTCATTAATTAAATCCACATCACTATTTGTGTAGATTAAATCCATTAAACCCATTTCCATCTTGTTATTAAATTAGAGTAGTTTAAATAAGTCCACTTCCATGTCATTATTAAATTAAATTAAATAGGTCCACTCTTGTCCACTTAAAATAAATATATAAATTTTAAATAAAATGTTCTATTCAAAATTCAAATAAATAGATCCACATCATCTACCCACAATAATTAAATTAAATTAGATTAAAAAAATTCCCTTATGCATGACCCAATTTCACAAGTTCTAATCCACCATCAATTTGTCATTTAATATCCACCATTCATATCTTCATTCAAATTCCTATAAATCAAGCCATCATTCCTACATCACATTCATGAGTAAGAAGCAAGATCACAACATGAATCATTATCAAGCACATCAATCATACACGTGCAAATACATGCTATCAAAATCTCGAAGAATCTAAATAGCAACTACCTTGCTTATACCTATGATTAAATCAACTCAACAAAGGAGATTTCTTGGTTTCATAAGTGAAAGTAAGAATCATTTTTTCAATCTTATTTATGATTAATCCAAATCTTTTTTTTTTTATTTAGACTAAAGGTTAAATATAGCTTTAATCTCTTGATAATGTTAATAAGTTAGCATCCTTGGTCTTGCAAATTGAAATATCATCAAAACCAAATTTAAAGTGTGTTCTTGGTATCTAAATTCTTCCTCCTTTCCTCTTCTTGAAAAAGGTCCTTGTTAAATCATCAAAATAATTTAACTTTTTATTAGTACCAAACTAATAATAAGCATAATATTCATACAACATACCACTAATATAACAATAACTAAATTTTTATTTAGTATGTTCTCCCCAATATAATTAAATTCGTTCCTTACTCTAGAATATGTAATTGATAATATATTTCATTTCTTCCTTTTCCATTAAAATAAGATTGTTTTTTTAAATATAACTTTATTTTATTCATTTTATAAAACCTTTTAGTATTATCCACGTTTCAAGGGATATCTTGATATTTTTCATATAGGAAGAATAATTGCATTTTTTACAATTATTCTCAAGAAAATATTTGTCTTCTCTCTTTTATACTTGATTTAACCTCATTACATAATATCAAGGTCTGCATCTTAAATTTATAGATTGTTTTCTTCAATAAAATAGGAATCCATTGGATTTCACACAATAAAGAAACAAACAAATAAAATTTACCTCAATGGAAATCACATTCTTATCCTACATCATGAGGTTCATCACAAACATGGAAACTACTTTAGCATCTAGCCTGCTACAAGTACCCTTCTCCAAATATTTGATGCCTATCACTTCCCTTAAAATCCATTCTGTATAATAAATATGTTGGACAGTCTACTTTTTGTAATAGGCCCTCTAAAAGCCTTTTTCTCTTTTGGGATAAAAAGTGTCCCCATTGTACTAGCTAACTATCCATACAACACACATGCCCAAACACTTTATTTACACTCGCCCTCACATAAAAGAAAATCACCACTTTCAAACTATCCATCATACTCTTTTACATATCCTTCATGCATTCCAATGACGTAGAATATGATACACTAAAATGTCGAATCCCTTTCTCGGACATGTATTAATTGCATCAAAACAATTACAAGGCACATATGCTAAGTCTTATTATTAGAACAACAAAAAGTGGGGTGAGGTGAGCAGCCAATAAAATAAATTATTTGATTAATTCTTGCCTAAATATTTGTCTAAAGTTTAGAATTCTAAAGCTTATTTTAAAATCTAGAAAAATTAATATTAACTTGAAAAAAAAAAAATTAAATAACTTTTAATGGTAAAAAAACCATTTTTTTAAGTAGTTTTGTTGGAGGTGAATGTAATATACCAATCCTTGGTTTAATTAACTGTATTGAAATAATTTTGCAAATATATTTGTAATAAATACATAAAATATTTTTTATTTAAGTATATGGTTATATATAATTTATAAGGAAATAATAGAAAAAATTGTTAAGTAAAATTATTCTTAAAAAATAAACAAGTATATATAATTAAATATGTATAGAATTAAATTTTATAAGATTCATAAATATTTGTGTCTTTTTTGAAAAGTTATATATATATATATATATATATATATTCTCATATAAGATATTATTTTATTATATCATTATGATATTTTAAGTGTCATTATTCTCATTGTGTTTATAAAATTAGAGTTGCTTTAATTTTAAATAGTTTAGTGATATTAATTGATTGATGATTAAAAATGGTTCAATCATGTTTTTGTTATGTTGTTTTGATTATTCTATAAGTAGTGGATTATTGATGGGATGTGATTTATATGTTGTGGTTATGTGAGATGTTTGTGTCTTGTGCATGTGCATATGTATTGATTATTTACAATGATATTTTCAAAGATGCTTATATGAATTTATTTGAGTTTGTGTACCCATCTTACTTTATGAGAGATAATAACTTGTGTGATGTTATATACCTATGAAACCCTTTTTTAATCACATGATATAGAAGAAACCCTATAATTAAACTAACAAAGTGTGTTCATAGACAAAATTTATTACTACTTATAAAAAGAATTATATAAAATATTAATAATTAGTGGATGACTAGTCATGTAAAAATAGAGGGTTCATTACATTTTTTAATCAATATAGCACATGGATATTAGTATCCTTTTCAAAAGTTCACAACTTCAAATAGTTAGTTGAAGATTACTATTTACATAACAAATCATCTAATATTGATTGTTAATTTCTAAAACCTTAAACAATAGAATTAGTCTCTTAACTCACCTACATTAACATAGTAAAAACTTTACAAGATTTAATTTACTATTTTAAAACTTAAAAATAGATAGTTTCCCTATCATACATCCTTAAAATATAATGTATTTAAATATTTCACCATACCATAAATATACTAAAGAACTTTCTCCTAAGTAGTAAGCTTCATGCAAAACTAGCCACTATGCATGTTAGCTAATAAAAAATAAGTGTACTTTGATTAAAAATAGATACTTAGTAATGCAAGAAATCAATATTGTACTAAAGGTGATAAATATTTACATATATGGACACAAGTATTTAGTACAATTAGTAGTAAGGAAAATAAAAAACCATTTAGATTACAAATAGAAAACTTTAAATTTATTCATTTCTATTTGACCATAATTATTAGTTAATTAAAATTGAAAAATTCATATTTTTTTGTTTCAATTAATGAAAATGTATAATTAAATGGAATCTAGTATACTTGATGGACACACGATCAATAAATTTATAATGCATAATTGCTAGAACTCCATTTGACATTATTAATGAGAATATGATGTACAAATAGCAAAAAAATTAATTCTCAAGGGGTTATTAATGAAAGTATGTGAGAAAAGATTTAAATAGAAAAATATTTTGAGCAATTTTGTGGTCACAACAACCAAAGATCAATTGACAATCAAACCTCAACATGAGATATTTTAATGAAATGGTCACACAATAAATTGACAATGAATACTAAGGTTAAAATTTTGATTAAAAACAATCAACCTATCCCCAACCAAAGCTTGCAATGATATATTTGTCAAACCTTGTACAAGAAATAATGTAAGCCCTCCACAACAAGAAGAAATTCACTAATATTAGGGAAAACAAAATTATGTTGTAATTTTTCAATATTTTGTTGTTCTTACTTTTGTAATTATTTATAATCTTTATCTTCTTTCTCTAAAGACTTAGATTTCTAATATTATATGTAGAAATTGAACACGAGATCAATGGAAGATTTAATGGACAAGGGAAATTTAAGTGAAGGAAGATATCACATAATAAATATGCATAAGATAGTATCATATCATTTTTTCATAATAAATGAGTGTACAATAATATTTATGAATACAAAGAGGTGGTATAACTACCTCTCAACTATCAATTAATTACCTTTTAGTTAAATTTAACTAAATAATACTAAAGAGTTACTATAATAAGAAGAAATAAATCATAAATAAAATTATATGAATATATGTCTAACCAAACATTTATCTGACACCTACAAAACCCTTTCTTAAGGTATCTTTTTTTAATCTAAACAAACATAACAAACATATTTTATTAATTTGATTGATTATTATATTTATTTATTTGTATCATTTAAAATTAATATATTATTACTCATTGAAAAGCTTAATATTTTAAACATTCTAAAAATAACTTTCAACAATATGCACTATTTTAGCTTGGTGGCAATTATTTAATAATATTACTAATAGATCATAATATTTTTTTATTTAAAAAAGAAAGAGTGGCAAAGCCACTAAAAAGCACTTTATTAAATAGATCATAAGATTTAGCCTTATTATTTTTTATAAATAATTAGATATAATTATATAGTTAGTTTATTATCACATCATTAAGTGTTGCTAGGCATTCAAAAGAAGACCAATAAGAGGTGTTTGAAGCATTGAAATTTGCAATGCTTCTTTTGCATATTAGTTTTGTGATCTCACTCCATCCACCTCCTATGGGAAAGTATCCCTTGGTGATGACACATTGTATAAAGTTTAGGGAATTGGAGATATCTCTTTGACCCTCAAAAAAATCACAAATGAAAAACTATAAAGGTTATATATGTTCTAGTGCTCACAAAGAACCTTCTCTTTGTAAGTTAATTAGTTGAGGATAAATTAAAATTTGTATATATGATTATCACAATGGAGAGAAACTTTGTCTCATTAGAGATAAATCTAAATAATGACAAATTTATTATTTTTTCTTCAAGGGTTTGTAAGTTGTTTCAACTTGTTGATGTCACACATGAAGATAAGGCTCTTGTCGTGAAAGTTATTGTATCCACAACTCTTTGGAATCAAACATTTAGCCATCTCAATTTTGGTTATCTTCTTGCATTAATTAAGAAAGATATAGTGCAAGGACTCCCCCATGTAGAAATAATTTATTTTCTCACATTATCTTGTTGGAAAGCAACATCAAGCTCATTTTCCTAGTATAGATATTAGATCCTCAAGTCCCTTAGAATTGCTTCACACTAATATATGTGGATTGTTTCCATCAAGTCATAATAATGATAGGTATTTTCTATTCTTTGTGGATGATCATTCTATTGTGAGTATGATGGTGTTGTCATTGATGTCAATAGAAAGTTGTCATGCCTAAAAATTTTTGCAAGAAAAACCCAACAATTTTTTTTTTTTGACATGCATAACCTTACTTACTAGCATTTATGCATGCACATAGTCACTAGGTATGTGCACCGAACAAGGGTTGTTCATCATGCAAGATCAGTGGTGGAAATAAAATATATTTAGGTGGAAATAAAAAAAATTGCAAGAAAAACCCAACATTTTTTTATTTTTGACATGCATAACCTTGCTCACTAGCATTTATGCATGCACATAGTCACTAGGTATGTGCACCGAACAAGGTTTGTTCATCGCACAAGATCAGTGGTGGAAATAAAATATATTTAGGTGTACATGGCCTCTCACACACACACCTCCAAAGAGAATTAGGTTGGCATTTAACCTGGATGGGGAAGTAACTAGGCTAAAATGAAAAGTTGTAATTACTGTTTATCTATTTCCATGTAATAATATTATTATTTTTGAGTCGATAGAGAGACTACCAATTTTACTAAAGCTCTTCATATTTTGACCATTCATTATTACTAATATTAACTAATATCGACTTAACTCTCTAAATTTATTCACTCACGTAATTTTCAACTATTTGATCTATTAATATAATTTCAATATAGTAATGTTAATATTATTGCTAATACAAAACATTTCCATTCACTTACAAATAATTTCTATTTAATATAGATATCAATAATACTTACAAGAAAATTGTATATATAATTAATTTAGTCTTAAGAATATAAATTAAATTATATTTACATGAATACAAGTATTTCAAAAAGGAGAGCATATATGTAATTAGATTAAAGGTGTAAAATAAGTTATTTCAACATCTAAAAAAGTAATGCTTATATTATGAATTTTAAATTAAAAGAAAAGAAACATAGCACATGTCATTTAATAAGTCCTCCTGTTCAAGGCATATAACTTTTTAATTAAGACACTTATAAAATATTCCATCGATTTCATTTAGGCTTTATTTTAGTGACTTTATTTATTTAATTTTTTTTATGCATTATCTTTTGGGAAGCTAAACAAGTATAAACATCTAAATGATACGGGCTTCATTATTATTATTATTTTTTAACTATTTTCAACAGGGAGCATAAAGTGATATGCTTGGTTTTTTTATCATGTATTATTAATGTAAATATCACTTTTAAGAAATAGGGCTGTGTAGGATCATCATGGAAAAAAAAGGTTCTTAAGTGGTGAAAAATTAGAGTTAGGCAACTTGACGTAAAAATTTGAATAAGTTATCTATATTATTTCAAAAATATATAAGAATAGAATCCATAGCAAATTGAATGTAGTTTCTAAACTACTAAGTTTATTTTTAAAAAAAAAACTATTTGGTAAAAATTTGAAATTTCAATGCAGTAGCACTTAAATTTTAGGGAAAAAATAAGAAGTAGGTGTTTGTCTGACCACCTTAACCATAATAAAATGACAATTATTTTTTATAAGATTTTAGATAAGTAGAGGACTCATGTCTTGATGTGATGCATTTTTTTTTTGTAATTTTTTTCCTAGTAAATAATTAATTATGAATTTTTTATTACAACTTTTGAAAAATATAAAAACTCGTATATCTAACCACCTTAACTTGGTCAAAACTTCATGAAATTCAATTTTTTTTTATTTTAATCCTATAGTATGTGAAGCATAGAATGTGACACATGTTTTGGATTCAAAAAATTTGATACTATTTGAAAGCAATTCAAATAGAAAATGAATAATAATTATTTATTAAATTCAAAGTAAAGAATAATTTATATTGGTGGAAAGTTGAGAATCTCCTTTAAAAACCCTTTTTGTTTCACCAATTTTAGGTAAAAATAAAGTCATCAGCCACATACCCTACACATACCCATCATATCACCACTTGTTGGCCCATCATGATCCTGCACATACCCATACACTATATTTTATATACAATTTATCAGTAACGCAATTTAGTGGTTACATTAGAGTAGTGGAAGTGACACCCTTCTCTATATTGTGCAACTTCTATTTTGATTCCTTGCTGACAATAATGTTAATATCATATTTTTTTATTTTTTTATATACCTCACTGCAATTAGTTTCTTGAAGTAAACAATGATTGTACTATCAATATTTTCTTGTATTTTTATTTTGGTTAAAATTAACTTCAATTCTAAATGGGAGTATTATTTCCAATTGTTGCTATCATTATAATTTTCCCTTAAAATTATTATTGTCCTATACCTATTTTTTTTATTTGTTGATAATACTAATATCAATCTAGTTATTAATATTATTACAAATTTATTTATTTTTGTTGTAACATAAGTATCGCTAGTAGCATTAAATATTTATTTTGTTGCAATTAGCCCAAGCAATCATAATACTATTCAACTTCGGTTTAACATTAACCATGTGGCTTCCATTTAATCTAAGAGATGATGTTGTTTTAATCAATGTCTTTGAGTTGCACAAATAATAGACCCTATGTGAGAAATATTAAGTTAAAATATGATAAACTAAAGGGAAGAGCTACTACCATGAAATTTATGGGTCCACCAAAATAAATTAAAGGTAGTGTCAATATGCAGTGCCCTACCAACATACATATTGGATTGGTTGCTATGCAAATAAGTGTGGTATGGTGATCAAAATTTTGTTGTTCATTTATCAACCACACTGCCATGCCTACATGTAGACATCACTTGTTACAAAACTTTTACAGAGAAATTAATGTGATTAGCCTCACCACAAGAGATGTGTTGTGTGGTGGAATTACCTAAACCAACAACCAATACCTCACACACAGTAGAAGGTAGATGAGTGGATAGATTTGTGATGGTATTAATTGCATGACAAAGAAGTAGATTGGTATGCCTTAATTGTAAATTTTTTAATTCAAACTCCTCATAAGATTCAATCAAGAAGTAATTACCATTTATCCTTTAAGCATTGGGTGATCTAGAACTGTAGGGAACTAATACGATTTAAGGCACAGTCAATACGCTACTGCTATTCCATTTTTATTTATTTATTTTCATTCAAAATTTGCTTACCCTGAGATCAAAGGTGATGACCCAAATTGCGTGAGGTTTCAACTAGAATTTTTGTTTAAACTACAACATTACCTACAACTATTTGTACAAAGATTGGATTGGCAATAGGAGTAGATTTAACTCCAATTTTCTTTTATGAAATCATTTACTTCTACGTATAAGGAAAGCAAAGGCCAAACAATTTAAGACCAACAATCACTCTGTAGAGTTCAATGGGTTGTTGTAAATGTGTGGAAGGTCAATTACAATGAATTTGGGTCTATCTTTAGGATCTTGACCATAATTTTCATTTTAAATAAACATTTTCTAGAACCCTGTTCAAACCTTATGTGTAGGCTACAGTTCACCAAATTGGAGAAGTAAAAAGGTAAATACCAATGAGGGAGAGTTTGTATTGACGTTATCACAAATCTTTATGTATTTTTTGTACATGGAAGCTAAACCCACTTTTGACCTGTAAATCTGTGTGAGATTTAAGCTGGGTGCACTCTATAAAAAAATATCTAAAATTTTGGTTTTCCCCTGTATTAATCAAAGAGATGGGCTACCATGGGGAATGCTTTAGTTCAATAAGGTTGGAATCCATTTATACTTGTTGCAGTACCATTTTTGGTATGAAGATGATGTTTCAGGGAAATTCATATTCCAAGAACATTTAATTTTTGGAAGGAGAACTCGACCGTGCTCGTTGATTTTAGCTTGTTGTGGCATCGGCATATTCTCAAACTCTTATTTCTTTGGTTGCACATGGCAGAGATTGGGGCAGTACCTAAGGACAACTGGAAGTTTTCAACACACTAGAAGTCCTCCTAAATATGGAAGGTCCCAATGAATGCAATGATTGCAAATAGCATGCGCAGTGCCAAGTTACTTAACCTCAGTTAACATTCTATGCGTCGGCAGTATTCAAAACATTCAAAGGACCAATAGAGTGTTTACTTGTTTGAGTGTAAAGAAGAAAAGGCTGAAGTGGTAGACCCTGCAATAGTTATCCCTGTAGTCTCTAAGACAATAATGTGTCATTTAATTTTTTTCTCATACCACAAAATACACTTCCTGATCTTTTGTTTGATTAAGGAGTTCTAAGATTTTTTTCCCATATAGATTATTGCAAGACTCCTGTTTGATTTATTTTAGCCTGACACACCTATCTATTTTGTTTTATTTTTTTCTCTCTTTACCAAAAGTTGTATGCATAATTTTTTTTTTTCTTTAAAGGAAAGCTTCTTGATGTAACTACATGAGTGGATAATGGTAGAAAGATGTTAGTCTTATGTGATAACTATGACCATGGTAATTTACTGCAGACATGACTAACCAAGTGAACCAAAATTCCTGATACACCAATAGCGAGAATATTCTATCTATTTTTAAATGTGTAAACTTTGAGTATTGTGTTCTAAATGCATTCTTTTGGAACAATAATTTCATTTACTTATACAAGTAGTACTATAAACAGATTTGACACAAATAAGCCATTTTAAATGATAATACTTAAATAGAAACATAAGAAAACCTAGGAACTAGATATAACATTGATCATTATATGCCTATTTGCATGAAATAAATGGAGTAACAAGGTCCATTATAAATAAATTTCCTCTATTTCATTCACCATATTTGTAAAAGGGTATGTGCAGGATCATGGTGGGCCAAAAAGTGGCAACGAGGAAAAAAACACGTCTTTCATCGACTGAAAAATGTGAAAATATCATGTTGACTTTTTTTAGGCTCGGGTGTCAGTACACACCACCATAGCAAACACCAAACCTAGTGTTACAAATCGGATATCCAATTTGTAAAAAGCATATATATAAACACTATGTTGTTGTTTTAAAGTTATTTCACAGTCAACAACCCGTGGGCGCACAATGAATTGATTCTTCATGTAACGGATATCCGATTTGGCCAAAATCTGATTTGAAAAGGTAAGTTTTTTTATTTTTATTTGATTTGATTCAATTTTGAATTAGATTTGAATAATTTCAAATAGTTTGTTGTGGATTTTTTTTAAAATAGGGTTTTTGATTGAATTTTTATAAAAAATTTGAGTTTACAATGGATTTTGATAAAAAATAATGAATGTTTTTTGTGGATTTTTTTTCAAAATAGGGTTTTTGATTGAATTTTTATGAAAAAATTGAATTTAGAATGGATTTTGATTAAAAAAAATGAATGTTTTTTGTGGATTTTTTTTCAAAATAGGGTTTTTGATTGAATTTTTATGAAACAATTGAGTTTAGAATGGATTTTGATTAAAAATGAATGTTTTTATGGATTTTGATTTAAAAATAGTGTTTTTATGTATTTGTATTAAAAATTAGAGAATTTTATAGATTTTTGTTAAAAAGTAGGGTTTTTTTTGGATTTTTTTAAAAACTAGGGTATTTTTATAATATTTTCATTTATATTGTCTAATTTTAATTAGATTAATTATTTTTTAACTTTAATTAGGCATTATGGCTGCTGAGAATGAGAATGCACAAATTCCACCAGTTGAGAATGAAAATCCACCAGCTGAGAATCAAAATGCAGAAATGCCAAATGCTCCACCACCTCCGCAACCATCAATTGAAGACTTAATTCATGAAAAATTGGAGCAATTGAGGGGCATTTGTGATGTTTATAATAAAATCTCTCGATTATCCCATATGTCAACCACATTGAGAGGAATAATTACAAATGTAGAAACCCTCTCCACCCAACATAATGCCTTTCATTCATGGTGAGAAACCATGAGGGAATATTATGCATGTGGATTATCTTATGATGATGTGAAAGATCTCCAAATAAAAAAATCCCAAATAGCCTCTTTATTTATTAACCCCAACACTAGTTTTCCAGTTAATGTTAACAAACCAAAACTTTCTATAAAATGGTGCATGCATAGGGGCATAGTAGATAACTTTTGGGATCATTGGTATGGTTTTTGATAAACCACCCAACAATAATCTTGTTGTACCTTTTTACTTTATTAAAAAATTATATGTTGAGTTTTTGTTAGGGCATCATGTCAGTTACTTTGACATTAAACCTTCTAGGTCGTTGGTGGAGGTATGCCCCAAGATAGGCCAGGGGCAGCTAGAGTAGTCAGGCACCCACATGTTCCCCATCCTCCCCTTCCTTTGCCCCTCCAATACAACATCCAGATATTACGAAGGATGCAGCCACACAAACTATCCAGGCCATTCACTCTTTGAGTGGTCTTTTGGTTTCTCATGCTTCTTCAGTAGCTTAGCCACAGTCTGGTGATCTTGGCAATGGATCCAGTGTTGTTGCATCATCCTCCTCAAGTCCACATATTTGTGTGCCACATATTTGCAATATGTGCCAGCAAATATGCTTGGGTCCTATTGTACAACCCCCTAAATAGCCATTAGACACTTTTGATTATGACATCCAAGATGTGGAGATTATAGCAAATCACATGCAGGGGAGTGGAGTACACCCTACAGAGTCCTCTCCTGCTAGAGAGGTGGACATTGGAGTAGTTACACAGGTAACATTTAAGGTGTAAATTTATAACTTGCATTTTTTTTTAAATGAATGTTAATAAGAGATAGTATCAAGTACTAATATTTATTTACATAGTCTATTTAACAGTTAATGTCTAAGGAGGAGCTCACACGGGTGACTGATAGCACCCTTAGGGCCATTTTATTTGGCCTTGAGATGCACACAATTTGTATTTTTGCACTCACTCATTTACATTTTTTTACTGTATACTTGCTTGTCATTTGAATTGTCATTAATTAAATTATATATTAACTTATATGTTTATCGTATTCTCTATTTGTAGGAAACACCTAGTGTGAGTGAGGTGCGATGCTCTCCATACTATGGAGGCACAATGTTAGATAAGGGAAAGGTAATTGAACTCAAATTTGATTGAATTAAGATTTATAAGATCTTTTATTGATTATGCATACATTGACATAGATTCGTAGTTTCATATGTACTTGTCACTTTTATGTACAGGCGGTTATGAGCTATACATCATTGTTGATAAGTGCCACAACACCTGAAGGAGTAGGAATTCGAACACCTCAAGGAGGAGGTGTTGAAACACCTAAAGGAGATATAGAAAAAGATCAGCCTAAAGAGGTATGTGTTTATTTTATTTTGTGCTTGGTAAATATGTTCTTATTACGGACAATTCTATGCTAACTTGGATCAATTTCATGTTTTTGTTCACATGTATAAACTGACGTTACAAAAGTTGGTTTGGTTAGTTCTTTGAGAGGGGTATTCTAGGACTCCTAACCCTTCGAAGAGACATATTTCAGGTAATCAAGATTTCAATTTTAGAGTTCAATTATAATTCAATGTGTATTGATTTTTATGTTAATTATTCAATTTTAAATTATATAGTATAACTAATCTCAATTGTGGTTTGACTTTTTCTTGTGCAGCTACCTTCAAAGCTAACGAGTGCTTCAAAGAGGCTCCATTTTGATGATCCACTAGTAGTTTAGGATGGGATAGACATTTTGGCATGTAAATTTTCAATAGATATCGAGATGGCATATGCCACATATTGTAAAACTTTTTAGGAGTTGGCGTTGATGCCATTTTTGTATATGGACATACACTTGATTATTAGATAACTTGATATATATATATAGAAGTTGACAATCAAAATTTAATTTCCTCTTCATGTGCATGATTAAACTCTTAAAAAATTTAATCAAGTGAGCAATGGTTAAATATTAATGTACAATAGCATAAAAAGAATGGTTAAATATTATGTAGTTTATATTCATATTGCTAATTACATTGCATTGCACATCTTTCAAACTCAAAGCATTACTTCACATTGCATAAGTAACAAATAGATGCTGATAGATGAAAAAATTTCAATAACAATATAGTTTTTACAAAGTCAACCTAAGCATTTATGTAATTACTTCACATTACATAACTAATAACTAGGAGCAGCTATCAATTGCATTAGCTTGTCATGGAATTCTATGAGACCACATTTCTTTGAGGAAACTTGGCACAAAACTCACAAAAAATGAAAAGAAGGCACTCAAATAAACTTTAAAGGGGTCTCAGGCCTGCTGCCCCCTCATTCCACACACTATGCAGCCATTTACTTGTAGTGTAGGGGCCGAACAATGGAGAAAACATGTAAAAATAATATATATAGATGTGCAGTCTAGAAGCATGAACTACGATTAGAATATCACATAACATCATATAAACAAAAAAACCAGTGTAAACTTGAATTTCATTTAAAACATGCATGATAAATATTCATCATTGAAACTTGAATTGTGGTAGCTTGATATACAAAGTCTATTGATGCCAGGATTCAATTTGTATGATATTGAAAAAATAAGACAACTTAGTAGAGTTATCAGCATTCTTCAAAAATCATAAGAATTCTTTTAGTACACTCAAAAGTTATCAAATGCCTTCTTGCAATCTCAAAAGTTATTTTGTATCATTGTTACATTGGTCTTGAGAGTGGTAGCTTAATATAGGTCCACAATACAAAACCTGGTTTACCTGTGCAGTGTAACAGTGGCATAGGAAGATTTTTCTTTGACATCAAAAATGAAAGCTTGACGTCTTGGAATGAAAATGCTTGTTTGCAAAACAAATGAATAAGAATGAGGTAGTTAAGGTGTTTGAAGTGATTTAGAGGTCGCTTTTAGAGAAGAGAGATTTTGAAGAGTACATCAAGTTAGTGAGAACCAAAGTGTAATGTATTTTAGTTTGTGGTACACCTTTGTTTCTCTGAAAATGTGTGATAAATTCTTAGTTCAATGATGTTGAACAATTTTTGAAAAAAAAAGTTGTGTCACGGTCCGCATTCAATCCAACAAGGAAAAATGAAAGCTCAACCTCTTGGAATGAAAATGCTTGTTTGCAAAACAAATGAATAAGAATGAGGTAGTTAAGGTGTTTGAAGTTATTTAGAGGTCACTTTTAGGGTGGAAGGCTTAAAACTCCATTTTAAATGCACAAAAATAATGAAATTACTTCAAACAAATTTTGTGACGAAGTTAACTATGTTGCCCACTAGTTTCCATTAAGAGTCCAAAGTGCTAAAAGTCAACAATCTTTGAAGGGATATTTCTTGGAGACTGAAATGATTACAGACTCTCCGTCCAAGGCTATGGGATCATGTTGGGACCATCTACAAAAACCTTTCTCTATTTTTGCTATCTCGGAGGCATTTTCTTGTGGCACTGCCCCATGACTTTTCAGTGGAGGGAAAAGTTGTCAAATGCAAGCAGTGTAAAGTTGCAAAGTTGTGCAAATTTCATTCTGCAACTCGTACAACCAAACAAACTGTTCCAACACATCCGGATGGGTACGTTTACGCTAGGGATGGTCCTCTCTTGCACCCAAATATGCCGAATCACTTTGAGCTATATTGGACCGGCAATTTCCCTTAAGAGTCCAAAGTACTAAAAGGCAGCAATCTTTGAAGGTCTATTTCTCGGAGACCGTGATGCTTAAAGACTCTCCGTCTAAGGCTATGGGATCATGTTGGGACCATCTACAAAAACCTCTCTCATTTTTTGCTATCTCAGAAGTGTTTTCTTGTGGTGATGACTTTTTAGTGGAGGGAAAAGTTGCTAGATGCAAGTAGTGTAAAGTTGTAAAGTAGTGCAACTTTCATTCCGCAACTCGTACGACCAAACAGACTATTCCAACATGTCTGGATGTGTACACTTACACTAGGTATGGTCCTCTCTTTCACCCAAATAGACCAAATCACTCCGAGCTATATTGGACTGGCGATTTCCCTTAAGAGTCCAAAGTGTTAAAAGGCAGCAATCTTTGAAGGTCTATTTCTCAGAGACCGTGATGCTTACTGTAGACATGTGAAATTAGCATTAGGCACTTAGTTCATATTCATTCACTCATTAAATTAATCAAACTCATCAAATCCATTCACCAAGTAAATCAGGACTATTTAATTCATTCCTAAGGTTATTCATTTAAACTAAATAAATAAAACATCAACCTTTTAATTAAATATACCAAACTTTATTTAATTGAAATCCAAATGCATATTTCATCCCTTTTTTATTTAAATAAATCAAAATATTCAAGTCAAATGGGTCAAAATCAACTAATCATCATCCTAACTAATCTAATCATGATTAACCTAACCTAACCACCCATCACATCCTCTAGCTTTTCCCACTTGCACAAATAAATCAATTTATTGATTTATAAATTCATCATTTTCCATCAACATGGCATCTTTGAGGAATATTCCCTAAATTTTGAATTTAAAAAAAATTGGACATGTACACCCAACAAAGCATTTATGAGCTCTTACATGGTTCTTACATGTCCCTTGCACAAGTCAAACTCAGCATTTAACTCTCAAATTCAAATTTGAATCTCCCCCTCTTTGGCACATTGACCAAAACTTGCACATTCCTCAACCTATGACAAGTTGACAAGTGGCTTCATCTCATTGGCCAAATCTTTATCCCACATTGCTCTCTCATAAGCATTCTTTCAACTTGAAAATTTTTAAATAGAGGCATCATTCTTCAACAAATCATCCACAAATCTTATGCAAAGTCACTCTCTTCAATTTAGAACTGATTTTTCCCACCATCACTCCATCTTCAAGGCATTTCATCATTTAAGTTTTAGCAAGGATTGGGAAAGGGTCATTTGCACATTTGACACCAATCCATTATGGGATAAAGTTGATCATGTTTTTTATAAGCTTTGTTTAGTTTCCTTGATAACTTTCATTGCATGATTAACATGTTTCATTATTTCATAGGGATGTTCTTATTTTGTTTTGTTTTAAATAACAATACTAATGTGTGTTTTGAGAAAATGCATAATTTGACATCTACACTTACATACTCTCTATTTGAGGCTATGGGATCGTGTTGGACCATCTGCAAAAACCTCTCTCAGTTTTTGCTATCTCAGAGGAATTTTTCTGTGGTGATGACTTTTCAATGGAGGGAAAAGTTGCCAGATGCAAGCAATGTAAAGCTGCAAAGTGGTGCAACTTTCATTCCGCAACTCGTACGACCAAACAGACTGTTCCAACAAATCCAGATGGGTACGTTTACACTAGGTATGGTCCTCTCTTTCACCCAAATACGTCGAATCACTCTTAGCTACATTGGACCGGCGATTTCCCTTAAGAGTCCAAAGTGTTAAAAGGCAGCAATCTTTGGAGGGCTATTTCTCGAAGATCGTGATGCTTATAGACTCTTTGTCTGAGGCTATGGGATCCTGTTGGGACCATTTACAAAAAAATCTCTCATTTTTTTCCATCTCAGAGGCGTTTTCCTGTAGTGATGACTTTTCAGTGGAGGGAAAAGTTGCCAGATGCAAGCAGTGTAAAGTTGCAAAGTGGTGCAACTTTCATTCCGCAACTCGTACAACCAAACGGACTGTTTCAACACGTCCATATTGGTACATTTACGCTAGGGATGGTCCTATCTTGCACCCAAATATGTTGAATCACTTCAAGCTAATTGGACCGGCGATTTCCCTTAAGAGTCTAAAGTGCTAAAAGGAAGCAATCTTTGAAGGGCTATTTCTTGAAGACTGTGATGCTTACAGAATCATCGTCCAAGGCTATGGGATCGTGTTGGGACCATCTACAAAAACCTCTCTCAGTTTTTGCTATCTTGGAGGTGTTTTTCTATGGTGATGAGTTTTCAATGGAGAGAAAAGTTGTCAGATGCAAGCAATGTAAATTTGCAAAGTGGTGCAAATTTCATTCCGCAACTCGTACGACCAAACAGACTATTCCAATACATCTGATTTGGTACTTTTATGCTAGTTATGGTCCTCTCTTTCACACAAATATTCCAAATCACTCTAAACTACATTGGACTGGCGATTTCCCTTAAGAGTCCAAAGTGCTAAAAGGCAGCAATCTTTGAAGGGCTATTTTTCGAAGACTGTGATGCTTACAGAATCTTTTTCTAAGGCTATGGGATCATGTTGGGACCATCTACAAAAATCTCTCTCAATTTTTTCTACCTTAGAGTTATTTTCCTGTGGTGATGACTTTTTAGTGGAGGGAAAAGTTGCTAGATGCAAGCAGTGTAAAGTTGCAAAGTGGTGCAACTTTCATTCCGCAACACATGCGACCAAATGGACTATTCCAACACATTCGTATGGATACGTTTACGCTAGGGATGGTCCTCTCTTGCACCCAAATATTCTGAATCACTCTGAGCTACATTGGACCGGCGATTTCCCTTAAGCATCTAAAGTGTTAAAAGGTAGCAATCTTTGAAGGGCTATTTCTCAAAGACCGTGATGCTTATAGACTCTTCGTCCAAGGCTATGGGATTGTGTTGGGACCATATACAAAAACCTCTCTCAATTTTTTCTATCTCGGAGGCATTTTCTTGTGGTGATGACTTTTCAGTGGAGGGAAAAGTTGCCATATGCAAGTAGTGTAAAGTTGCAAAGTGGTGCAACTTTCATTCCGCAACTCGTACGACCAAAAATACTGTTCCAACATGTCTGGATGGGTACGTTTATGCTATGGATGGTCCTCTCTTGCACCCAAATATGTTGAATCACTATGAACTACATTGGACTGACGATTTCCCTTAAGAGTCCAAAATGCTAAAAAGTAGCAATCTTTGAAGGGCTATTTATTGAAGACTGTAATGCTTATAGACTCTTCATCTAAGGCTATGGGATTGTGTTGGGACCATCTACAAAAAATATCTCTTAGTTTTTGTTATCTCAGAGGCATTTTCTTGTGATGATGACTTTTCAATGGAGGGAAAAGTTGCCAAATGCAAGCAATGTAAAGTTGCAAAGTGGTGAAACTTTCATTATGCAACTCATACAACCAAACAGACTGTTCCAACATGTCCAAATGGATACGTTTACACTAGGGATGGTCCTCTCTTGCACCCAAATACGTTGAATCACTCTGAGCTACATTGGACTGGAGATTTCCCTTAAGAGTCCAAAGTGCTAAAAGGCAGCAATCTTTGAAGGGCTATTTCTCAAAGACTGTGATGCTTACATACTCTTTGTCTGAGTATATGGGATCATGTTAGGACCATCTACAAAAACCTCTCTTGGTTTTTTCTATCTCAGATACATTTTCCTATGGTGATGACTTTTCAGTGGAGGGAAAAATTGCCAAATGCAAGCAGTGTACTTTCATTCCACAACTCATACAACCAAACAGACTGTTCTAACATGTCTAGATGGGTATGCTTACGCTAGAGATGGTCCTCTCTTGCACCCAAATACTCCAAATCACTCTAAGCTACATTGGACCAGTGATTTCCCTTAAGAGTCCAAAGTGCTAAAAGGAAGCAATCTTTGAAGGGCTATTTCTCAGAGACCATGATGCTTATAGACTCTCCGTCTGAGGCTATGGGATCATGTTGGGACCTTTTACAAAACCTCTCTTTTTTTTCTATCTCAAAGGCATTTTCCTATGGTGATGACTTTTTCAGTGGAGGGAAAAGTTGCTAGATGCAATTAGTGTAAAGTTGCAAAGTGGTGCAACTTTCATTCCACAACTCATACGACCAAACGGATTGCTCCAACATGTCTAGATGGATACGCATTTATGCTAGGGATGGTCCCTTTTTGCAATGAAATATAGTGAATTACTCCAAGCTACATTGGACCAAGTGAAATTAGGTGAAAATTTGATGCAGACACAAGGGCACAATCATAAACTCTTTGCAACCTACCTATTTGAGGCATCTAACAAGATTATTCTGACCTCTTTGGATAGTCCAAAATTCCTTTAAAACTTGACAAGCAACTAAATACGTATTCCCCTCTTTAAGCCCCTTAAACCCTTGTAATAGTGAGAAACTAGTTTTTGTCCAATTACTCCACAATTTTCCAAAGTTTTTATACAAAAATGCTTGAATGGCTTGTGCATAGGCAGAAAACACAAGAAAAATAGTAAAATATGAAATAAGCAATTGAAACTTCATTGATTCAAAGAAAAAAAATCCTTTAACCAAACCTATCTCAAGCCCTTGAAGGCCTTAAGTGCACCTGCATAACCCATGAAACCTCCATATAATTCCTCCAATTTACAAAGCAATGGGAAGATAAAACCATGTAAGTGGTTTCCCCAAACTAATTGCCACCAAAACCATTCTTGATAGTTTAAAAGCACAAACCACCCCAATGTGTAATTATGATAGTACTCAAGATAGAATCCATGAATAGATAATGTATTTGACCAATAACTCGTCAAGAGCACAAATTTGCAAAACTAGCCTTCCACTATGAACATATCAACTAAGTAGGAACCCATAACATTATGGAAAGATGATCCACTTCTCCCAATGTAACTCTCAAGCATTACATGTGAGAGATGTTCAATTTCATTGATGGCAAGAATTGTGTGACTCCCATTTATGACCTTCTTTATTCAATGCCATTACAACAATATCGCAAGCATTCCAAAGAATACTAATGAAAACAATATTTCCCTCAACACCTCATGATCATTCAAGTACTCATTCTAACAATACAAGAGATTTACACATCAAATTGAAAGTGAATATAATTTACTATATCTTAACATAAAAATTGCAAAACCTAATAGAAAAATGTATCAATGAGGTACAAGGATGTATAAGAAAGTTCAAATTTGAAAATAGAATGTAAACTTAGAAAAATGTAGATTTGAAAACCTTAATAATGTAAAACCCTAAAAAGAAGGTTGGATCAAGTGTAGGATTGGTTGGGCTTAACAAAATATAAAGAAAAAAAAAATTATTTATGAAGTTAACCTAGGATAATTAAGTAAATGCAATCAATCAAACACAATCAACCTAACATAATTAAGGGTTGATAGGGGTATTGGATAATTAAGGTTTGATAAGGGTATGAATGTTTATCTTTGATCTACTCTTGAATATCTAGGGACTTGGTGGCATTTAGAAATATCATAAGGTTTTTTTATTTCTCATGGGGAGGCAAGTTCTCCTAGATCAATCCCCAAAAACTGAAACAAGATTAAAAATAGTTGGCAAGCACTCTAGATGTTCAAATTTGTTACTCATTTTTATTGCATTGAATCAAAATGTCTCACTATTAATTGCTCCAATTCTATAAGATAAATGAATGTTTTCATGATTATAATGAATCTATTGTATGTTATTAATGCTAGCTTATATCATCAAATTATGCCAAACATGTGTTTAGTCAACTCAAAGTGGGTGAATGATGCCACTTAGCCAAAAGTTTGAATTTTGAATTTTAAAATGGAAGGGAATAGGTTTGTGACCATGAGGTCACCCTTGCAATTGAAGAAGTGTCCTAGAATGGGTTAATAGTTAAATCTAAGTGGCTAACAATCAATTCTAGGTGGCTAATGGATAAATGAGGGCATACCCATTGGTGAATGTGATAAATGGGAAAATAAGGTAAATGTATAGATGTGTGTGAATAAGAATAGGATAGGGCTAATTGTATAGTGATTTAAGTATGCAAATTGATAAAAGGCTAGAGAGATGAGCTTGAATTTACATGTTGAGTCACTATGTACATGTATCAAGACATTTCTTCAAAATAGACACAAAATTGTGTGGGAAATGACATGATATGCACAAATTTTACTGTTACAATTACACACATATTGATTTACAAATACTTTGCATATGTTATAAATTTACTTCAAAATTAATGCCTATTAATACTTCTTCTTTAAGAAAACATGATTATTTATTCTCTAATAAAACTTTCACCATAACAAGACTTCTTGCAATTACTTCAATTGTAGCATACATAATTTCATATTGCAACTATCAATGTGCCCATTACATCTTCATGTGTGATTGCTAGTATATGTATGTCTCTTCAAAAAACATAGATGGGTTAAGCTCTCTCCTTACTCTTTCAGTAAGAGATAGAGTAAGAGATAGTAGTGGAGAGGACTAGATAGTATTACAAAACCTGGTTCAAATGAGCATACCGGTAAGAAAGAACCAAGAAGAAAACCTTCAGTTGTAGCTCAATTAAGTAAAAAAATAGACCCCTTTACAAAACCTATGAGTTTCCAAAATACAGACCCCTTAACATTTTAAACATACCCTTTATACAATGCCAGACATTTGACCCATATTTCAAAAAACATCACTAGGTATAGATTATGCCCATGCACAATTATGACCCTTTTACATTGTTTCCAATTTGAGAATTCAAATTTTACAAAATTTTCCTATTAGAAGCATTCAGGGCACAGTCTTCAACAATAGTAGTATGTTCACGTTCTGGACTGACAAGCACCTGTACAAACCATCAAGGTAGCTTAGAATAACCAATCTATATTATTCTATATGACACAAAATATGATGAGATGGAAATGCAAACTATAAAGGACACTTAGAATAACCAATTTATATTGTTGTAATATGTTGCATACCTCTCTGAAAGGATCAAAGTTGGCTATTGTTGCAGCAGGTCCATGATCAATCGTGCTAGGAACATCACAAAAGTGGGAAAATGAGAAATCTATATTATCACAATAGAAAATATGCTTAGACTAACATATCTATATTAATCTAAGCAACCTGAATGATGATGAGTTGGTGATGCAAACTACAAAAGATGCATACCTCTTCAAAAGGATCAGAGTTGGCTATTGTTGCAATAGGTCCATGATCAATCATGCCAGGAATATCGCAAAAGTGGGAAAATGAGAAATCTATATTGTCACAATAGAAAAGATGATTAGACTAACATATCTATAATAATCTAAACAACTTTAATGATGATGAGTTGGTGATACAAACTATAAAAGATGCATACATCTTCGAAAGGATTAGAGCTGGCTATTGTTGCAGCAGGTCCATGATCAATCTTTCCAAAAATATCGCAAAAGTGCATACAAAATATCACTATTAAAGACACCTGCATTGCAATAGTATATAAAATATCAGTATTAAATAAAGAACACTAATGAACTTAATCATAATGAACATAAGCATTCTACCTTCCATTCTTGAAAATACTATTCAAGTGTGCCTGAAGGGTCATCTCTTTGCTTAAGAGTATCCAATATTGCTTCATGATCAACATTACTAAGTCTCCATAGTTTTTTTGGCTTTGGTCTAGCATGATGCTTCAACAACTTAACATTTGTTGCTATAACAAGGTGCGAATACATGAGAATGGTTTTGTGTTTCTCATAGTCTTCAAATGCAGGTATGCCATTCTTTCTAATCATGTATGTTCGCAACCAAGTTTCTGCAACCACAACTGAACCTGTAGGATACATGAAACCATCATCATCTTCCATTGGTTTTGTTAGCTTATGCTTTACCCACACACATCGAGCCAACCAATAGTTTGATCTCTCTTCATTCCCCTGTGGTGCAACAACTACAAAAATGTCCTAGTTGTAGTAGATATGAAAGCAGGTCGTAATCAATTGAACTTTCCATTGTTTCATTTGTCATGGATATTGTTTGAGATAAAGGAGTTAGATACTATGGTACCCATGTATCCACCCACTCACTTGACTCACATTGATCCCACTCACACTGAATACAACTCTAACAAAAACAAGCCAACTCTTATGTCCAAATGGTCCATGTGCCTGCATCTGAGCTTTGAAATGAATGCATCTTTGAAGAATCTTTGATTGTATGACAATCCAATCTTCCTCCCATTGTACCCTCCTCAACGAACCAAAAGAATCTATGCAATTTGGTGAAACATAATTTACACTTGCTTCAATATTATGTTCAAAATCTTCATTTCAACATTTTCACCTTAAAATTTTCAATATCAATTTGAATAATTTCATTCCCAATTTCAATATCATGTTCAACATCTTCAAATCCAACATTTTCACCTTGAACATTTTCATTATCAATTTCAATATTTTCATTCCCAATTTCAATATCATGTTCAACATCTTCAAATCCAACATTTTCACCTTGAACATTTTCATTATCAGTTTCAATAATTTCATTCCTAATTTGAATATCATGTTCAACATATTCAATTCCAACATTTTCACCTTGAATATTTTCACCTTGAACATCTTCAATTTCCTCTTCACTTGAAATACCATAGGGGTTAGGTTCACCAATATTTAACATACCTTATCTTCTCTTCCTATGACTTTCTCTATCTATTTGTCTATATGCTTCAATTTCTTCTTTTGTAAACTTTCTCTTAAATTTTTGTTTCCGACGACTATTACTCCCCATTATACCTCATAAAAGATGCTAAAAAATCATTGCTTACGACAAATTTCAATAGAAGATGCTCCAAAAAGTTGATCTTTGTCTTTTCATGTCTGAAACCGTGTGTGTGTTTCCTACAAACATAATGTGGGGTTCATTGGAATGCACAAAACAGCCCACATGGAGATTTTCTATGGCCCACAAATCCGATATCCATTACAATCTGATATCTGATTCATTTGAAAAAAAATTATGATGTTTTGTAACAATGTGATTTTAGTTCTACAAATCGGATATCCAATTTGTGTACACATAGACCTAAGGGTTAATGGTAGATGGTAGAGGGTTTAAGGGTTAAGGGTTTATGGTAGAGGGTTATAAGGGTTTAGGGTTTCATGGTTAAGGGTATATGGGAGAGAGATAGATCGAGTGAGTGTGTGTGAGAGTGACCTGAGAGAGTGGGATAGAGTGGGAGAGAGGGAGGGAGAGAGTAGAAGAGTGGAAGAGGGTGGGATAGAGTGGGAGAGAGTTGGAGAAAGTGGGAGAGAGGGAGGGAGAGAGTGGGAGAGTGAG
>VDFB02321851.1:79402-232872 GCA_007258455.2 Sequoia sempervirens
CCTAAAATTTAAGTACTACTGCATTGAAATTTCAAATTTTCACCAAATAGACTTTTAAAAAAATAAAATAAACTTAGTTGTTTAGAAACTACATTCAATTTTCCACATATTCTATTCTTACATATTTTTGAAATAATATAGATAACTTATTCAAATTTTTATGTCAAGTTGCCTAACTCTGATTTTTCTGAATTTTCATTGCCACTTAAGGGCCTATTTTTTCTATGATGATCCTGCACATACCCAAAAGAACAATGGTTAACTCTTATTTATCTATTTTCAATTACACATAAGCTCGTAATGATGTCTCCATCCTATAATGCTGCAAGGAAAACCTTTTTGATTTCTTTCCAACAATTGCAAAGACCTTGTAACTATAGTACTTGAAAGTTTTTCTAGTAGGTTGCATACCAATATGTAAGGCTTGCTCTTTCTATCTATTTTTATTTTATTTTACCAACTATTCCATATTGCAACCAATGTTTTTAAATACAAGAGTAACACACACAAGTAACTAGGGCTTGCTCTCCACTCTATTGTAATGGTGTCATGGAGCCTCGTGGGCTTTGGCCGTACCCCTGAGCAAGGAATTCTTTCAGCTCCACAATGATAACTGGAGTCTTTTCTCATTTCTTTTCTTTTGTTTTTTTCTTGGGATAGGTTAATATAGCTCAAATTTCATGCATTTAGGTTCTCTACTTTCTATTTTCAATCATGATCTATATATTATGGAACCTTCTTACTATCAATAAACAAGGATAAATGAAAATTAGGAAGAACTTATCTTTATTTTAGGTGAAGTGAATGAACTCTTTGATCCATCTTTCCTCTCCATCTCAAACCATCTTAATCACTATCTTCCCAAAGAGGTGGAATCCTATCGTCTTATTTTTTCTACCATCTCTACTAATGTTCTCCTAGAGGAGAAGTGGGTAACACCCCACTCATTATTCCTCTCCAAAAAATATATAGGATTTTCAACTTGCAACCTTTGGATGGGGAGGTGTGGAGTATACCTACCTCCGTCAATGAGAGTCTTTTCCTTATTGAAAAAGAAACATGCACTTGGACAACCCCTCCATCTTTCCATCCCATCCTCTCTTCAAAACTCGTTACTCTCCATAATGAGGACTTTTCAAGGGTCAAATCATGTCCTAGGGGCACTATTCTATTCCTACTTTACCCCTACCACAATGGTATAGACCCTAAGGGGTTTAATTTTGCATCCCAACCCAAGAAATTGACCAACCACCCTCTTTAAAGACCCACTTAAGGACCTATCCGAATTTCAACTTGGATATTGGTTTCTAAACCTTATCCCCCAACTTACAACTCACACGGCACACAAAGAAATACCCTCTCAACCCAAAATATAAATCAGCCCTTTTATATCAACCCTTATCACCTTTCTCTATCAACTTGTTAACTTTATTTCCTTCTAAGTCTCAAAAGGGGGTCAAATTCATCACCACAAGAAGATGTCTTTTTATCTACTCAATGGTCTTCCCTTCTCATACTAACTCTTCCTTTCCTACACATTACCAATGAAACCATAAGCAACAATTTTATATCACATTAATCTGATAGTTGAAATAAGATTTAATTTTGCAGCCATTTCATTTACAATTTTAACTCATATTCACAATTTATGATTCTCAGCTCCTTCATTGTAGCATAAATAAAATGTCAGAATGAAAAGCAAGAATATCATCAACTAATCACACTATTTGTTATCCATAATACATATTACCATATATTTAGGAACACATAAAAAAAATTAGAGTTTTACTAATCACATGCAAGGTGGGGCCTTACAAAAGTCTACTGACTGGTGTTGTCATTGATGTCAACTATGGGATGAAGCTGTTGAGGATATTGAGAAAATTGTGAAAAAGAGGAAAACAAGTTGTGCATGTGTAGTTGAGACCTTGAGGAATTTTTGCGATTAGGGTATGTACAGGATCATGATGGGCCAAAAAGTGGCAATATGATGGGTATGTGGCTGATGATTTTTTTTAACCCAAAATTCATGAAACGAAAAGGGTTTTTAAAGCAGATTCTCAACATTCCACCAATATAAATTATGCTGTACTTTGAATTTAATAAGTAATTATTATTCATTTTCTATTGAAATTCAGACTAAAGTCCTAATTGATGACCGATTGAAAACATCTATATCTTTCAACGTATCACATTTTTGAATCCAAAACATGTGTCACATTCAATGTTTCGCATAATATAGGATTAAAAAAAAAAAATTGAATTTCATGAAGTTTTGATCAAGCTGGTCAGACATACGATTTTTATATTTTTAAAAGTTATAATAAAAATCATAATTAATTATTTACTTGGAAAAACAAAAAAAATATGCATCACATCCGACATGAGTCCTCTACTTATATATAAAATATTATAAAAATATTATCATTTTATTGTGATTAGGGTGGTCAACAAACACCTACTTTTATTTTTTCCCTAAAATTTAAGTACTAATACATTGAATTTCAAATTTCAACCAAATAGATTTTTTTAAAACAAACCTAGTAGTTTAGAAACTATTCAATTTCCTACAAATTCTATTCTTACATATTTTTGAAATAATATAGATAACTTATTCAAATTTTTACGTCAAGTTGTATAACTTTGATTTTTCTAATTTTTTGCCACTTAAGGGCCTATTTTTTCAATGATGATCCTACACATACCCAGTACATGGAGGTATTCTTTTTGTTGCAAAGTATGAAGGTGAGTTGGAATGAATTAATGAGCTAAGATGATGTCTCTGGTACTTGGTTTCCAAGTGCTTTTGAAAAATTTTGATAAAAAAAGTAAACTATGTTGTGCAGGTGTTCATAGCATGCTCCAATATTGTGCTTTGCATTCTTTCTAAGTTGATATTCTTGTGCGGATCTTATAGATTATTCAAAGTTGTTAGAGGTTGCTATATTCAAAATTTGGGTTTCTAGATCATTATACAATATGAGATATTTTCACCAGTGTGTGAACGAGTTGTTTAGTGATGTTTTTGTGGCCTAGGAGAAATGTATTTTCTTTGATTTTCTCTATTTTTTGGCTTTAGGTTCTGTAGATTTGGGAAGCTGATTATGTAGTAACCGAAAAAGTAGTATTTTCCCTTGCTTGCTTGATAATTTCAACATTAAATCTAAACTAATGGTGTCTTGGAGTAGTGTTGTAATGTTTTGTACACATTCACACTATTCTTCGACCTTTATTTGACTAAAGAATGCCTTAATTGGTCCTTTGCAAAGGTGTTGTAAAGTGTTGTAACACATTTTCATGCTTTTCTAGGACTTATTTGCTTGTTTAAGCCTAATGGACCCCTTTTCAATAAAAATGTACATAATGTGTACCTTGTTTAAATTTTGTAAAAAAATTTAAAGCACTTTCACATTTATCTAGATGGTATTAATTAATTGTGGTTAATTGGAGTTATTAACCCCCCTTTTAGGCCTTAATTTTGACACCTCTCAAGGATCTTTCCCAACAATCATAAATTAAACATCAAAATATTTCATTGGGAAAAAATTGGTCCTAGAAAGTTGATCTAAGACCCATTCTCCCTTAATGGTGAATGGGTCATCCCTTAATAGAACCCCCCTTTCTCAGTTGATCTGGAATGGGTTTTTGGCCTTCTTTCAGCACCCTGAAGCTTGGTCCTGAAAACTTAGCCAGGACCCATTCTCCTTGGTGGAAAATGGCTCCTCCCTTAATGAGACCCCTAATTTTGAATTTCATTCTAGCAGCAATTTAATTATCTTTCTTTCCAAATCTAGTTTTGACCTTACTTCTTTGAATTTTAGGGTTAATCTCCTAATTTAGTATAAATAAGGGGTTAATTCACATAGTTTCATAATAATACTTTCAAGAATTCAAGCATTCAAGTGATCAAGCATTCTAGAGCATTTCAAGAGCATTCATAAGGAATTAAAAGGCAGATTTCAAGTCTTTATTGCAGAAATTCAAAGTCATATCATCATGTCAAGGGTTTAATGCATTCATGTGTGTTGAGCTAAGAAGTTAATGTTGCATTGAGGATCCATTTACAAGTATCATCCTACATCCAAGATCTACATTCTTCATGGCCATTCCATGATTGTTTGCAAACTTGATTCACAAGACATAATCCAAGGTGACATCATTCACATTATTTCATGTTCATGATTCATTTCATTCATTTCATCATTTGGCTTAATTACCTACAAGGGGTTTGACTAAGGAAAACCCCCATTCACTAAAAATCAACAAGTTTTCTTGCCGTTGAGTGTGTGATTATAGATTTACAGATTAAAGATCAAGTTGAGCAATATTTGGAGCAAAATTGTCAAAGTTGCAAAGTTGCTAAAGTTGTCATTCAAAGTGCAAGATCATGGAAAGAACTCTATAGAATTAACTACAAGATTCCAAAACTTGATAACTGAGATTTCAAGAGTGCAGAAATCAAGGTACGGGATCCTAAAGTCAATTTTCTAAAACCCTAAAAGGACCCATTTTCCATTGCAGGCGAATGAGTCCTCCATAGCTCAAAATAAAAACTTTCTATCCAAGTACACAACTTTTTATGCTCTAAAACATCCCCAATACTTTCTATAAAAATTATGTTGCATTTCTGGTTGTTATTAGCATCTTATTTTATAAAATTTAAGTGATTAATGGCTTTGAAAAATAAGTGATCCATCTCTTTTGCTCATTCATTAGGGTGGATCTTATTTTTCACCTAATCAAATTATAATTTTTTCTTTCTTTATTCAAGTTTTTACTCGATTTGGTGCAGTACAAAGTGAGTTCTATCTATCAATATGTAAATAAGGGTTACCAATTGTTCTAAGTTGAAGTATTTTTTAATGTGAGCTTGGATGAAGTGCTTGATGAATCTCATGTAGTTCATGGATTATTCTGAATTGAGTTTAAGTGAACTACATTGTCTAGAACTCTTGGATTTTTGGATTGATTTAAGGAAGTGTGTACTTAATGATTATGGTGTTTTTCACAGGTGTTGGTCGACCATGTGTTTAACACTACATGTGAGGCTTGTAGAAGCATGTTAAAGTGTGTTGGTATCTATTTGGCTCCTAATTAAGGATTTATGTGCATCACATTTAGCTCCTATCCACTGCAAGAATGTTTAGGTGCCGATCTATTTTGAATTTATATGTATAATGTCTAGTGGCTAACATTGGAGAAATTTTTTGAGGTAGAGCTTGATATAAATATGTATGGTGTTGATGCAAGTGAGGCAAGAGGAAAGAGTAAGAAGTAAGATTCGAGATTGATGCAAGTGACGTGTGTGATACGAATTTGAGCAAAGAAATGTAAACTTCATGTTAGGGTTCTTGAAGGCAATGAGCTAAACACATCCAAAATCTTTCATGTCAGACTATGAAAGTGTGTGAGAAATTGTGGTGGACTCCTTGTTACATTGAGAATTGTTCTCTGTGTAACATTCTTCTTCTATCTTCTTGTATTATTTTTGTGGTAGTGAGCCCCAGCTATGAGCCCTTTTGAATAGTGTTTCCTATTATGGAAGTGAGCCTAAATTTGTATAGTTTTTGCTATTACTTATATTGTGAGCTAATCCTCACTGTGATTTTTGAACCCTCATTGGTTTTTCCACGTAAATCTGGTGTTCTCTTGTGTATGGTGTTCTGATTTCATTTTTTTATTTGTATTTCATGTTTAATCACACTAACAAAATAAGGGTTTAATGAATGCTTGTGGATCTGATTACTATTGAGGGTTTTGAAGGTTTAATTTTCTAGAACTAATTCACCCACCCTCTTAGTTGTCTTGTTCATTTCAACAATTGGTATCAAAGCAAGGTTCCTTGAAGAAGAGCTTAATCGCTTGAGGTAGATTCGGGATGGAAAACAAGATTGCTTTGGAATATCCTATATTCAATGGCTCAGATTATGCATTCTAGAAGAGAAATATAGAAGGATATTTGTTTGCTCAGTGATATGAGATTGAGAAGGATTATCATAATACATATACTCCACCTTCGAATGTTTCAAGTATAAGTGCAGAAATAAAGGCGCATGGGATCAATGCTAAGGCAAGATTTATTGTTATGAATAGTCTTTCAAATACCAAATTAATTAAAGTTATGAGTTTGAAGACTGCTAAAGAAGTTTGGGATAAGTTAGAAAGCATTTATGAAGGAGATTCGAAGGTCAAATAAGAAAAGTTATAGAACCTGAAGGCACAATTTGAAATGATGAATATGTTTGAAGATGAAACTATTAAAGGCTACATACAGAGAGTTGATGAGTTGGTAAGTGCTATGAGAGGCCTTAGTGCAAGAGTTAAATAATCTAAAGTGGTGAAGAAAGTTATTAGATCTCTTCCAAATTATTATAGTGAAAAGGTATATGCTATTGAGGAAACTATTGATTATGACAATTTTTCCAAAGATCAGTTGATTGGTACTCTGATTGTATTTGAAATGAGAAAACTGAAGAAAGGTACAAAACTAGAGATTGCTTTCAAGATTGGTAAATCAGAGAAGGTTGAAGATTCAGGTGAAGAAGATAGATTGATGATTTGGAAGCTAACTTTGTGAGGAAGATGAAAAAGGGCATCAATAAGTACAAAGGTAAATTTCCTTTCAAATGTTTTAGTTGTGGGGAGATAGGTCATTATGCTTCTAGATGTCCAAAAAGAGCTCTAAATAGTAAGAATAAGGAAAATAAAGGTAAAATGATTAAGAAAGCTTACTATGTGGAAGAAGATGTTGGTATTTCTGATGTTGAATCTGATTATGGAGATATTTTTTATAATGAATGCCTATTTTTGGCTATAAAAGAAGAATTTGGTTCTCCTAACCTTGAAAGTTGTGTGAAGGAAAGTATTCTATAGATAAAGGATAAGGTTGAAGGTACTTTGGTATCTATTTTTCATACATCAAAGAGGATAAAAATTACTGGGTTGTTCACAAAGGTTGCTCAAATCATGTGACCAAAGACAAAAGTAAGTTTGTTAAACTTGAAAAGTATGATGGAGGATTACTTAAATTTGGAGATGATTTAGGAGATAAGATTTGTGGAATAGATTCAATTAGTTTTGATGGAAAGCATAATACTGACAATGTTTATTATGTGGCTTAAGACATAATCTTTTGAGTGTTGGACAAATGTGTATGAAATGGTATAATCTTGTGTTTAAGGATGAAGCATGTGAGACCCAAAAAGGTTCTGAAACTCCGATTAATGCTAGTAAGAGAACATATGGAAACAAATATCAACTTAAGGGTGTTGATGGTAATTTCTTTATGTCTTAGATTAATGATAGTTGGTTATGGTACTAGAGGATATGTCACATGAGTTTTGATAATTTGGCAAGAATTAGTTTGGTTCATGTAGTGAGAGATTTACCTAGAATCACAAAACCCATCAATTTTTTATGAGAGTTGTCAATTTGGAAAACAAAAAGGAGTAGCTTTAAGGGAAAGGAACAATCTACTACCGTAATGTTCGAATTAGTTCATACAAATCTTTGTGGTCCTACAAAGGTGAGAATTCTACAAGGTGACAAGTACTTTATGCTTTTGATTGACGATTATTCTAGAATGACATGGGTTACTTTTCTTAGAGAGAAATTTGATGCATTAGATAAATTCAAGGAATTTAAAGTTATGGTTGAGAATGAAATGGATTTGAAAATAAAAATTTTGAGGTCTGACAGAGGTGTTGAATTCACCTCCAATGATTTTAACATATTTTGTGAAGTTCATAGAATAAAGAGGCATTTGTCTCCCATAGAACTCCTCAGCAGAATGGAGTTGTTGAAAGGGAAAATAGAACTATTCAAGAAGTTGCAAGGACTATGATGAAAGAGAAAAATCTACTAGAAGTCTACTAGAGAGAAGTTATCCATACTATTTTTTACATACTTCATTGATTTCAAGGTAAAGCTAACAGCACAAAGACTCCTTATAAGCTATGCTATGGAAGGATTCCTTCTATGAAGTACTTTAGAGTGTTTGGAAGAAAATGTTACATGTATCAAAAGAGAAGAAGAAAACTTAGGAAAAGTTTGATGCAATGTTTGATGAAGGTATCTTCCTTGGATATTATATTAGAAGAAAATCTTATAGATGTTACAACAAAAGGCTGAGAAAGATAGTTAAAAGTGAAAATGTTAAAGTTGATGAAAAATTGCAGAATTTTATTGTTGTAGATGGGTATGTGTTAGATGAACCTGATTGTAGAGAAGAAAAAGAAAAATTTGATGAATAATAAATGCATAATGAAGAAGAAGAAGCTTGAGAGAAGACCCCTAATACCCCTAAGTATGTGCAAAAGAATCATTATAAAGATTAGATCATTGGAGATAAGAGGAAAGGTGTATTGACAAGAAGCAAAGCTGCTGAAGTTGAGGTAAAATTGTGTTTACTTTCTAAAGTTGAACCTAAAGCATGTAAGTATGAGCATTGGATGAAGGAAATGGAAGAAGAACTCATATAGATAGAGAAAAATAAAACTTGGGAATTGGTTCCTAGATCAAAAAACAAAAACATAATTGGAAGTAAATGGGTATTCAAGAACAAGTTGAATGAGAATGGAGAAGTGGTAAGAAACAAAGTAAGACTTGTGTGTAAGGGTTACTCACAAGTAGAATGTATAGAATTTGAGGAAAAATTTTATCATCTGGCTAGGATGGAAGCTATCAAAAAAAATTGGCATTTGTAGCACATAAATATTTTAAGGTTTTTCAAATGGATGTGAATTCTGCTTTCCAGAATGGAGAATTGGAAGAAGAGGTTTACATGGAACAACCAGAAGGGTTCAGTCGTCAGATCAACTGGATATGGTATGTAAGTTAAATAAGGAACTATATGGATTGAAGAAAGATCCCAGAGCTTGGTCTGCAATATTGGACAAGTACTTGATACAACAAGGATTTAGTAAGGGTACTGCAGATAGTAATCTTTACTTTAAAATTGAGGAAGATAAAATCTTGATAGTAGTAGTATATGTGGATGATATTATCTTTGGTTGAAATGAGGATATGTGTAAGAAGTTTGTAGAAGAAAACCAGAAAGATTTTAAAATGTCAATGTTTGGGGGGATGAATTTCTTTCTTGGGCTACAAATCAATCAAATAGATAAGGAATTTTCAACTCAGTCTAAGTATGTCAAAGAGATTTTGAAGAAGTTTGGAATGGATTACTCCAAACTAGTATGTACTCCTATGGTGAATGGTTGTAGATTGAGTAAAGATGATGATTCACCTAAAGTTGATCAGAGCAAGTATAGATCTATGATTGGTTGAATGTTGTATTTGACTACTACTAGACTAGATATCATGTATACAATTTGTCTTGTGGCTAGATTTCAAGAAGATCCTAAAGAAATACATGTTGCAACAGTGAAGAGGATATTCAAATATTTAAGAGGCACACTGGATTATGGCTTGTGGTATCTTAAGGATACTGATTTCACATTAAGTGCTTATATAGATGTAGATTGGGTTGGTTGTGTTGATGATAGGAAAAGTACAAGTGGTGGTGCATTCTTTCTTGGATGTAGATTGGTGCCATGGTTGAGTAACAAACAGGATTCAATTTCTTTATCCACTATAGAGGCTGAGTATATTGCAACAGGATCATGTTGTACATAGGTTTTATGGATGAGACGGACATTGAATGATATCATAATTGTATATGACGAACCTATATCTATCTTCCATTACAATACAAGTGAAATTAACATTTCAAATAATCCAGTGATGTATTCAAGGAAAAAGCATATATCTATCAAGTATCACTTTTTGAGAGAGAAGGTTATGGAGAATGAAGTAAAGATTGAGTATGTTTCTACACATAATTAGATTGCTAATATATTTACTAAGGCTCTTCCTAAGGATACTTTTGAGTATCTTCAGGAGAAGTTGGGGTTTATTGCCCCTCCTTTCTTAAAATAGATGTATATGGAGATGCATCAATCCAGTGGATCTATGGGTCTATCTCTTTTTTGGACTAATGTTGGTGGATACCTCTCAGCTTGGGGAGTAGGTAGTGTCATGTTTTGTCATTGAGTTGTTGACTTAGTTGGGTTTACTCCTAAGTGGGAGTATTCAGAGCAGGTATTTTTTAGTTCAGTGTCAAAGAGGGAGAAAAATGAAAACAATTTATCCTTTTCCATTGATGTCAAATGGGGAGAGAGAATCATGTGAAAAAGAGCTTATCTACTTAGAGAGAGAGAGAGAGAGAATCATGTAAGGTATTAGGAGAGAGTGTTCAGAGTTGTTTGGTCTTTGGTGGATTTTTGCATCTTGTGTTTCCATCAATGACAAAGGGAGATATTGTTGTAAGTATGATGGTGTTTTCATTGATGTCAATAGAAAGTCTACTAAATGGTGTTGTTATTGATGTCAACTATGGGATGAAGATGTTGAGGATATTGATGTTAGAATTCAAGATCAGACATGCAAACCAGAAATACCTTCCACAAGAGAAAAACAAGAAAAAGTAGAGCAATTTGCATGAAGATGTGCAAATGAATATTATTCAGGAATTGAGAAATTGCAAGAGATGAATTGCTTTATAAAAGCAATGTATGCATAACCCTAAAAGGAAACCATAGTGTGCACACTTAATAATTAATAATTAATTAATTATTAGTGTACCTAAGTTTATCTTAAGTAACTAAAGTGATAAGTGACTTAATTAATTAACCAATATGATTAAATTAATTAAGTGAAATAACTTATTACTATAACACCCCCCCTTAAGATGAATTTAGGAAGTAGCTAAAACACTAAAGAAAAAATGCATGAAAGAAAAGATGGGTCCTAGCAACAAGGCCTAATCAGGTACCCATGTACAAATGTAATGAATGAGAAAGAGGAGAAAACCTAGTGGGACAAAACCCCCCCTCAATGACATGACCTATTGCAAAGAAGCACTAGAATAACACTGGTGGAGAAACACTAGAATCCTAAATCTAACAAGCAAGGAAAGATACCTCTATTTACAAGAAACCATATGAGAGTCACTAAAGGACTCAGGAAGAATCATAATAATGCAACAGAAGACCCGATTCCATGGAACACTGGAAAACTCACAAACTGGAACAACCCTAGAATCTATGAAGCAATAGTATCTATGTATAAATGATGCCCCCCATAAGAGGGAATGATATGATGAAATAATCTGGAAGCTATGTGTATCTTGATACTGATGCCAAACTATGACTAAAACTGCTCCATAGGAGCAAGTACCATGAAGATTCTGGAACATTAACCATAAAATGAATGGCCCTCAAACTGAGATGTGACCCAATGTAAATCTAATGTGATTCAGAATCATTAACCATAGGCTCTCAATCTGAGATGTGAACCGATGTGAACCAAAATGTGTTAAGCTATGAGCAAGATGTGGCCAAAAGAAACTACATAATCCAAATACAACTCATGCGAGTTGTCATCAATATGAAGATGAGATCAAATTTCATGCAATGTAGCTACACTCTAATCATATTATTATGCAAGAAACCCCCCTAATGGAACTTTATATCAGTTCAATTATTAAAATACCCAACGATTGTAAAGGAGAGCATGCAAAAATGGAAGAGAAAATGCAAACCTAGTGCATGAAAAAAAAAATGCATAAACCAAGGTACACATCTACCTCCATAATGAAAAAGGACCTCAAATCTGTGTAGAGGTCAGAACTAGCTTTCTAATACCAGTTAAATCATGAAAAATGAATAAGCGAGTCAAAAGATATGTCTCCCTGAGTGAAAACAACAACATCTAACTTCTGAGGCTGAAAAAAGCATCAAAAAAAGAAAAACCAAAAAACCAAACCTGTACCACTGGATAGAGTGTTGAACTAGATTTTTGGTGATATCTCATTTTCCCAATTTCAACATCGTATGCCCAAGTTACGCCAAAAAGAAAAAAATCCCTATAAAAAGACAATTTGAAGGCTAACAAGGTGCAAAAAATAAGCACCCAGGGGTTGGCACCTAGTTCTCCATACGATCGTCTGCTGCAGGGGTTGGAAAAACATTCTAGCAGGGCTAAAAAGATAGGCTCCTAGTCACTGATGTGACCAATTGCAATGCAAAGGGGCCCACAGGGGCCTGAAGAGGGAGCTCCCAGTCATGATAGGACCACCTGTGGAGGTGAAAAGCCCTCGGGGGCTAGCCGAAGCGGCAGTGTGGATGCACCATTAGTGACGGAGGCTTGAGGGAGGAGCAGTAGCGACTCCCTAGTGGAGCAGGGGTGGCAGGTTGGGATTATAACTTGCCATGGTTTTTTTTAACTATTTTTTTCTCTCAAAAAATGTGCCTCGGAATGCGTTCCTTAGGGTCGTATGACCTTGGGGCAAAAAATTTTGCCTCTTCGGTCAACTATATCCAAAATGGACAAATTTTATATGAGAATAGGGGTTTTTGGGCTCTATGAACTCAATGGTGAGGTCTGTTTTGTCCAAAATTTTCCAAAAAGATAGGCTACCCCCTAGATCCACAAAAAAACATCAAGCTTGAAACCCTCAGATTTCTTCAACGATGACCAAAATCAATGAAATAAAAGCCAATCCTAACTTTTTCCAATGCTCTGAATCCAAAGGAGATGCTTGATCTGATCCAAGACACTTCATAAGTATACTCAAGGAATGAAACCCTTTAGGAACCCCAAACGTGCTATGCAATGAAATTCTCCACAATATTGAGAAGGGGCTACAAAATCAAGGTTTTGATACCATTTTAGAATCCAAGATCAGACATGCAAACCAGAAATACCTTCCAAAAGAGAAAAACAAGAAAAAGCAAAGCAATTTTCATGAAGATGTGCAAATGAATATTATTCAAGAATTGAGAAATTACAAGAGATGAATTGCTTTATAAAAGCAATGTATGCATAACCATAAAATGAAACCCTAGTGTGCACACTTAATAATTGATTAATTATTAATTATTAATGTGCCTAAGTTTAGCTTAAGTAACTAAAGTGATAAGTGACTTAATTAATTAACCAATATGATTAAATTAATTAAGTGAAATAACTTATTACTCTAACAATTGAGAAAATTGTGAAAAAGAGGAAACAAGTTGCACATGTGTAGTTGAGACCTTGAGGAAGTGTTGTGAGTACAAGGAGCTATTATTTTTGTTGTAGAGTCTAAAGTTGAGTTGGAATGAAGTATTGAGCTGAGATGATGTCTCTGGTACTTGGTTTCCAAGTGCTTTTGAGAAAATTTGATAAATAGAGTAAAGTATGTTGTGCAAGTATTTATAGTGTGCTCAAGTATTGTGCTTTTCATTCTTTATGTGTTGATGCTATGTTTGTGTGGATCTTACAGGTTATTCAAAGTTTTTAGATATTTCTATATTTAGAATTTTGGTTTCTGGATCATTGTACAGTGTGAGATATTTTCACCAATGTGTGAACCAATTGTTTAGTGATGTATTTTGTGGCTTGGGAGAAATGTATTTTATTTTCTTTTCTTCATTGTTTGGCTTTAGGTTGTGTAGATTTGGGAAGTTGATTATAATTCTTTTATCTTTTTGTATTCAAATTTTTACTTGATTTGGTGCAATACAGAGTGAGTTCCATCTATCAATATGTAAATAAGGGTTACCAGATGTTTTGAGATAAAGTATTTGTTGATGTGAGCTTGGATGAAGTGTTAGATGAATATTAAGTAGTTCATGGATTATTTTGGATTGATTTCAAGTGAATTATGTTGTTTGAAACTCTTGTATTTTTGGATTGATTTTTAAAAAGGAAGCATGTACTTAATGATTATGGTGTTTTGCATGGGTGTTGGCCAATCATATGTTTAACACTACATGTGTGAGGCTTGTAGAAGCCTGTTGAAGTGTGTTGGGATCTATTTTAGTCCTAATTAATGATTTATGTAGGTCGCCTTTCATTCCTATCCACCACAGGAATGTTTAGTTGATGAACTATTTTGAATTTGTATGTATAATGGCTAGTAGTCAAAATTGGAGATTTTTTTAAGGTAGAGCTTGATATAAATGTGTACAGTGTTGATGCAAGTGAGACAAGAGGAAAGAGTAATAAGTAAGATAGATGCAATATTGATGCGAGTGATGTGTGTGATGTGAATTTGAGCAGAGTAGTGCAAAATTCATGTTAGGGTTCTTGAAGGTAGTGAGTTGAAGGCATCTAAAATATTTCATGTGAGACTATGAAAGTGCGTGAGAAATTGTGGTGGAATCCTTTTTGCATTGAGAATTTTTCTCTATGTAACATTCTTCTTCTATCTTCTTGTATTCTTTTTGTGGCAGTGATCCCTAGCTATAATCCCTTTTGGATAGTGTGTCCTATTCTGGCAGTGAGCCTTTTTGTACCAATTTTTCTATTACTTATATTGTGAGCTAATCCTCACTATGGTTTTTCCCTCATTGGGTTTTCCACATAAATTTGGTGTTCTCTTGTGTATGGTATTGTGATTTCAGTTTTCTCTATTTGCATTTCATGTTTAATCATTCTAACAGAATAAGGATTTAATGAATGCTTGTGGATCTAATTACTGTTAAGGGTTTTGAAGGTTTAATTTTATACAACTAATTCATCCCCCCTCTCAGTTTTCTTTTTCATTTCAACACATTCAAGATAAAGTAGGTTTATTGTTCTTCTCACAAAAATCAAGCACTTGAGAAATTCAAAGAATTTCAAGCCCTTGCAAAAAGTTCATCAAGTCATTCTCCCAAATCCCTTCACTTGGATCAAGGGGAGAATTCACAAGTAATGATTTTTCAAACTACCTTCAACACATGGGATCCAATGATAGTTCACCTTTGAGAATTATCCATATATATTTGGAATATGAGAATTTACCTTTGGCTCGTTACTATAGGAAAAACTTCTTGTTATGTGGCAACTGAACATGCTATACTTTACACTCTTTATGTATCCTTGATGAGGTATAGGGTTGAGTTGGGCCCTGGGTGGGGGTTCGAGAGCAACAGCCCCCTAGGAAAAAATTTCTCCTACTTTTTCACTTTGTCACCAAAAAAAAGAAAAATTTGACTTTGTAGAACCCTAATTTTGGAAGCTTCTAAAAATCTTGTTATAAGTGGTTGGGATGGGAGTTTCAGTAGGGTATTATTCATGATATATTGTAATATGTTTTGCACTAGATAATAAAATCATTGGATAGCTACATTTTTATGGATGTAGCCCATATTGGGTGAACCACGTTAAATTCTCTACGTTGTCTTGTTTTTGCTATAATTTTTTGTGTGTTTTATTTCTCTATTTTATTGATCAAAATTGCATTTAACTGTTAGATATCTACCTTCTAACCCTAACAAAACTTTCAAAATTAACCAAGTGAACAAGGTTAAAGCTTCTTCATTAGGATTTTTAATTTTATAGATATCCAAATCATGCATATCATGTGTCCCTGGAACTTGAAACAAATATATTTCACCCTAGTTACTACCCATAGCTAAAAATGGGTAGCTAGCAACATCAATCAATGTGTTATCATATGCAATAAGAACTTCTTTATGTTATGAAGTGTGTTGGAGGCTCAAAATGTCACCACATTCTTTTATAATTATAGAAACAATTGAGGGAACCTAAATTATATCATGTATTTGGTCCAACCATCACTATTGTATCATACTTATTATTTTTATTAACCCACCCCAAAATTTGTCATTTTGTATTATCAAAACTACACTAAATAAAGGTTTTGACCTTTTTAGGGCTCTATTTAACTTTTCCAAAGACCTACAATGAGACCAATTGTATGTTAACTTCTCTTGAGAAATGAGTGAAAACCCTTTTAACATTTAAAAATATATATTTTTATTTGCATTACATAGGACCTTAGTAGATAATATTAACTAGAATATTGACTGAAATTTTACATTACAAGAAACATTTCTAAAATAATATCAAACTAATAAATCTTCTCCTTTTAAGAAAAAGTAACCCATATTGGAAACATTCCCAAATATGTTTGGAATAGGGACACAAAAAATATTAACCAACTCATTTATACTACAATGTAGAAATTTATTAGCATTAGGAAAGATGGCCACTTTTGTAAACACCATTGACAATTTAAGATTTTTTTTTCTCAAAAACGAGGACCAAATAATTTTGAAACTTGTACTCCAACAACCATTAAATTTGATACCGCCAATACTGTGTTAAGTGTATCCAAATAATACTTAGTATATATATAGTTGGAGCTATAAGGAATTTACATTCCCATAACTAATGAATATTTTCCATTTATCAAACTCATAATTAACTTTCAACCTAAAGTGATGTTATCTAAGGTGTTCTAAACCATAGGATAATTATTTTATGAGTGTCAATAAATTTGTACATAACCCTCAACTACATCCATGGGATGAGACCACACCTATTCACAATGTTATCAAAATTATGGATTCTCCTAGAAGCCCATTCCTTTGTAAAGTATCCAATATTAAACACAAAAGACTTTATTTTGTATAAAAGGTTCCTCCAAATAGATATGCATTCATAAGAATATTTTTTAGACCTAAACATACCCTTAGTCCCATCGACATAACTTTTGATAAATTTTCATGCCTTTTGTGCATACCCAAAAATAGGGAAGCTTTTAGGATTGATTTTAAGAGCTTAGACAAATAAAATATCCATCAAAGATAAATTCTTTCATAATTTATATATATTTTTGGAAAATCAAAGCACAGATTGGTCCTTAATAAAATCTTCTAAAATTCATCACTCATTAAAGAATGAATGATCTATTTACCAATTAGTGAAACACCATATAAAAAAAAAATTGAGCTTCATGCCACCAACATTCCTTGTCTTATTTGCATATCCAAAAATATTGAATGGGTAAAATCACAATAGTATGTTACACTTTCAGCCAAAAAATTAGTTTTGAGCGAACTATTTTCAACTAGAAGGTATTCGGTCAAGTGGCTTTCAGTTGAAACCATGCGGCAATGACATGGCATCGATGTGGAAGTACCTTTTTGATCAGAGGGGTTTTGGTCGAAAGCCACTCAATTGAACACCTTCTGGCCGAAAACATGAGTAATAAAATAAAATAAAAAGAGGGTCCGACCATTTTGCACGCTCGAGCAGAATTGCTTTGGACGAGAGGAGGTCAACAAAAGAGGGTTTTCAAGCATCCATAAATAGAAAATAATTGGGCCCGAGGTTTTTTCTCTTCTCCTCCTCTTCTATGATTATTTTCTTCTGTGGTTTGGCGGGTAATGCATTGGAGTTCATGATTTTTGTGATTTTTTTAGCCAAAGTGAGGGTTTGAGATAGTCATTGGTTTTTTATAGGAAGATTGCAATGGTGATATGGGTGTTTTCAATACTTGTGAAAGAAATTTTTGGTAGTTTGAATAGCATTGTAAAATTTTATTTTTTGGTAGTTTATGTGAAAATGGCAGGGTATTATGTTTTTGGCTTGAATAGGTGAATGTGGTACAAACTATTTTCAATATATGTTTTGTAATATAAAACCCTTGCTAGGTAGTGATAGTGCAATGTTATTTTGGCTTGAATAGTTTCAAAATGTGTTAAAAGTAACACCTATATGGTCATTGTTTGTGCCTATAAAAAACTCAGATACAAAACCCTAAAAATGAAAAAACATTAAAATTGTTATACATATACATACACAAATCCACATATATGCATACATGCATACACACATACACATATAAATTAGAATATATACACATACACACTTTCAAACATACACATGTACATACATACACACATACATATACAGAAAACTCATTTTAAGAATCATATGACAACACAAAAAAGATGCAAAGAAAGGAAGAATATAAATGGATTTTATTGGTGAATCCTTGAAACACTACTACTTCTCATTGAAAACCATTCAAAAATGGAATTTCAAACCTCCTCATAGACCTGTTAAAATTGGACAATGAAAGCTCTACTAATGTTATTAGCACAAGAAAGAAGAATCTTGTTCTTTATGAAATTCCTTAATTCCTCAATGTTAATCTTCTTCTATGTGAAATTGAGCCTCTTACATCTACTAGCAGAATTTTTCATACTTTTTAAACTGTGAAACTACATTCAACACTATCCTTTAACCTAATATTGTCACTTCAAGAACACTACCCTCAAAACTATCATTTTCTTGTTGCAACCTTTGGGCTTTCATTTTACAAAGAAATTTAATTTGGAGAAGCCTTAGGATTTTGAATCAAAGAAGATGCATTACTGTAGTGTTGAGATTAATAGTGTAGAGGAATACAATGACTGTACAAGGTTGCATGTACAGTCATTGTAGTCCTCTACACTATTAATCTCAACACTACAAAATGTTTCATAATAGTGTGCCTAGATAATCTTGGATGGAATTCACTTAACGCCCATTAGCACTTAAGGCCTTAAACTAAACTGTCATTTGTTTGTGAGGATGCTCTAGCACTTTATCTTATGTCACTATCATAAGAATTTCTCATCATGATTCATATCCCTTGAATGGCTTTACCATTGTGAATGTCCTAGAAAAGATTTTTCCAAAACTCATTGGTCAAATAAAAAATATAGACTTGTGTTTTCTGCCATTAAACTCAGTTTTTTGACATTGTTCCCACATAATAGTATAGTAGCACTTCATGGCCAATAAACATGTACATAACCTCCAAAAGTATCTTCAAGCACACTCATAGGAATGGCCCTTGAACAAAGTTTCCAACATATGATCTGCTAGGTATCTTCCACTCCCCAATATGGCATTCAACATTTTTTCACAAATGATTAAGTATAGTCTAACATTAGAGATAGGATAGAGATGGAACATACAAATATAATAATGTCCAGGTAGATTATAAAACTAATCCTTAGTCATTACAAATTCTTCTCGATTAACATCATCTGCTAAGTTCAAGTAAACATCAAACCCCTAATTAAATTTGCTAACATTTCAATATGAGTTGGCATTTATGTTTTATATCTGCTCCAGAAAACTCATCCTTAGTCATTACAAATTCTTATAGATTAACATCATCTGCTAAGGTCATTCTTGAGGTACTTATTCATTACAAATTCTTCTAGATTAACATTATCTACTAAGGTCATTCTTGACGTATGTATCTACAAAATATACCATTAGCAGGTATGTATGTGCATGTATATATGTGTATGTGTGTATATATGTATGTGTATGTGTATGTGTGTGTGTATGTATGCATATATATACATGTATGTGTGTATGAATGTATGTACATATGTGTACATGTATATATGTATATGTACATATATGTACATATATATGTATGCATATATGTGTGTATGTGTGTATGTATGCATATATGTGTATTTGTGTATGTGTATGTATACCAATTTTAATGTATATTTGTGTATGTGTGTATGTATGTATGTACATATGTGTACATGTATGTATGTATATGTATATATACATACATGTATGTATGCATATATGTGTATGTGTGTATGTATGTATGCATATATGTGTACATGTGTGTGTATGTATATGTATATGTGTATGTATATGTATATATACATGTATGTATGTATATGTATGTATATGTATATATACATGTATGTATGTATATGTATATATATACATGTATGTATGTATATGTGTAGATGGTGAAATATGCATTTTGCTCAAAACAAACAGCACACATTAGCATGTTAGTTTAAAACAAAGCAAATAACAACATCCATATGAAATGGTACATCAATGCTTTCAAATGCAAACAAATGATAAAAGCAAGCTAATTAAGCACATGAAAAACATGAAGTGAGTCATCTCATATTGGATTGGTGCTTCTATGGAAAGAAGGCCTTTCCCAATCCTTGATCAACCTAAGATAAATGATGAAATTGCTATGAATGTGATATGAAGATGGTGTGGGAAAGAATAGCTCCCCCTTGAAGAGATTAACCTTGTATCAGATTGTGGAGTTGTGGAGGATTTGCTCAAAGTTGAAGCTTCTATTTAAGTATTTTCAAATGCTAAGTGTTGAAGAGGGACCAATGTGGGACTAAGATTGGACAAATGAGAGGAAGACGCTTGTCAAGTGGTGAGTGGTTGATGCATGTGCAAGATTAGGGAAATGTGCCCATGAGAGGGAGAATTTCAATTCAAATTTGGCAATAAATTTAGAGAGAGGGACAAGAAAAAGAGCAATAAATGCAATGTTGGAGGGACAAATCAACTTGTCAAGATTTTCAAATTTGAGGGCCATGTTGAGTGAAAATGAGGGTTTTAATAAATCAATAAATTGATTTATTTGTGCAAGTGGAGATATCTAGAGTATGCAAGTGGTTAGGATTAGCATTAGATTATATTTAATCCTGATTTAGTTAATTAAAAGGAGGATTAGGTGATTTGACATTTTTGCTTTAGATTTACAGATTAAACTAAATCAAAAAGGAGATGAAAGATGATAAAGATTTAGTTAAATAAATATTTGATTTATTTAGCTAAGGGTGCTAATGGTAAGATTAAATTAAATAAAGTTGATGACCTTTAGGAGATTGAAATTGATTTTCCTGATGAATGGATGAATGTGAATTTGATTGCACGATGCTAATTTCACATGTCTACATTTTTCCCCTCTTTGAAGCAATGTACTTGTTGCATTGGTTCAAAGAATAAACTTGCCGCAATCAAAATCAAAAAAAAATCTGATTTTTCGGATGCCCCAACAGAAAGAAATACACTGGTACATTGCCCCCTCGAGAGATCGAGTGAAAAGATTTGATTTGAGGGACGATCTCATGATAAAGTGGTTCAAAATGGATGGTTATGGATGATGATGCAAATGAGATAATTTTAAGATGCTTAGAATAACAAATCTATATTATTTTAAACAACTTAAATGATGATATGATGTGAGATAGATGAGATTGATGATGTGATATGCTATGATTATGCAATGGATGATTTATGCAGATACTTAGACTAACAGATCTATATTATGATGATGATGATGATGATGATGATGATGATGATGATGATAGATAATGATGATGATGGATGATGATGATGAATGATGATGATTCACTTATCAAGGATTGGGATTTTAAAAGGGCTACTTACCTTATGTTTGATTACACACATAGGTACGATGCATCAAGGTATATAAAGAACCAGGATGGCATTGTACCTAGTGCGATGGACTTTGACTCAACAAGCAGATAGGAGTATTCTTGTTCACACTTGACATACGGAAACCTTGCTAGGCGTACCTAACAAAGCAAGTATTCACCAAGTTATTTTACAAGAACGTCCAACAAGCAGACAAAAGATAATGATCGTTGCCCCATTCCTATCTCTCTAAATCCTTCGTTTGGATATCATCGAGAGGTCCTTGGAATGAGGGCAATAAGATAAATCAAAAGAAAAGATCAAGTATGCAAACAAGCCAATGTTCTTCATATCTCTAGCCAAAGGGATTTGTTTTGATAGGATAAGAATCCAAAGTGATATCCAAAATGATGCCCATTGTCAGAACGATATATCCTAGGACATGCATTGTATAGGATGATGATGGTTTGATAAGTTGATTGATAGGTTGTTGATATAAGGTTGACTGAAATGTTTGCAACTGATCAAGATTTTGATTTTTTGTTTAAAGGTTTGTTGATTGCTTTTGATTTTATGATTGAAGCTTGCTTTTGTTGACTACTATGATTGTTTCTGTTTGTGTTGCCAAAGGATGAAGGTGACGATCAGTTTATTAGGGATGATTGATTATTGCAAGTGAAAGCGAAACGGGATGGGTGGATTTTTTCAAATATTTGGATGTTTTGACGTTTTGAAATTTTTTCAGGCTGTTTTTGGTATTTTCAAGATTTTACAAATGTTTTGATTTTTGAATTTTGCGATGTTTTTTTTGGATTTTGATGTTTTTTTGAATGTTTTTGGATTTTGATATTTTTTGAATGTTTTTGGATTTTGATGTCTCGAGGGCTGATCAAAGATGAGCCTTGCCTACATTTAAGCTTAGAGACGACGTAGTTCGGATTCCAATGTTTTTGATGTTTTTCTAACTTTTTGAGTGTTTTTGGATTTTTCGATGTTATGGATGCTTTTGGATTTTCTAATTATCTGATGTTTTTGGATTTTCGCATGATTTTGATGATTTGGCTATGGACATGTGTGATGATATCAGTGCTCTATTTGGGATTTTGTTGAAGACTAAGCTAAGGTTGACTAATCGAATTGATGGATTGATGATAATGATAACATTGTTGAGGATGCACAACAATGTATGGATAGTGTTAAGCAACACAATGGTCGGGAAGGATATCCCAAGATTATGGATTGATTGGATTCGATTGATTAGGATTGATGATGCTTGGTTTGGAACAAAAGATGTTTTGGATGATTTGATGTGACATTCGAAGTGCACGTTAGATGCAATTGATAGTGATTATTTGGATTGATGTTTGATGAAAGATAAAGCTTTGATTAGGAATGTTTGTTCTTCAAAATATTCCATGGGCTAATGATTCGGATCACAAATGCTTTGATCAATTTGGCTTGACGTTTTCTAATGTTTGTATTGCCACATAAGTTGGAGGATATAGATCAAGATTTATTCCCGAAGCAAGATGTAAATATTTGCCCCTAGTGTCTAGCAATGTACGAAATGTGATGGGTGGATGCTTGGATAGGTGTATGGATGAATGGATATAGCAAGCATGCAAAGGATGCCAAGGATTATCTTGCAATAGGATAAGGTGTTCAGATAAAGAATGCTCATTTGGATAATGCTTCATGGCTCTGATAACACTAGGTAGCATAAGCTTAATGAAAATGACCCATGTCAAGATGTTTACCATAAGAAGGTGTAAAGTATGCCCCAAACTTTCATCAAGATCAAGATAATTTGGACTATGTATGCAGATGGATGAAAATGGATTGGATAAATGGTTTATGGATGGATGGATTTATTATGGATAAGATGGATGGAATGCTCGATTTATTACGGATGGGATGAGATTCTTTCAACTGAACTAGCGCACATAGATGCTCGATTCTACACATGACGTCTGTTTTCCATTTTTTCATCATGGTCTTGGCCAAAGCGTTGCCCATGCGGTTTTCACTAGAGGACAATTTTTTTTCTTTACTATTTTCAATCCTTTTTCTTATTTTTTTGGATTTTCATATTTTTTGAATTTTTTGTATTTTTCTGAAAGATTTAAGCTCATGCTGAATCACAAGGTGTTGCTGATGTAGATGCCCCTATCATGATGTGCCATCGATATCTTGCCTGAAGGAGTTGCTTTGCTAAGGTACGTGCACTTGAATGCAACTTTTGGGATTTTTGATCTGCTTCGTTGATTTTGGAGTTGACTTTGTCTTTGTGCGCACATCATGATAGATTGCCTTCTGAATCCTTATGATGAAGGGTCGTTGCCAATACATGGTCAATGTGAGAATTGGATATTATGCGTGGAGGTGTGGATGGAGTGTGTTTAGGGATAAAAGATGGATTGGTTGACAGTTCAGAACCTTTGACTCTCCAAACTTGGGACGATGAGCAATGATGGGTGGATACTAAAGTGTGGGTGGAATTAGGACCAATTGTTTGATATACTTTGTACGTCGCTTGAAAAGCCTGCTTTTTCTTTTGTGGAAATCTTTGATGGGTACTTTTCCCTTTTTTATTTTTCCCCATAGTTTCTTTGACTGATGGAGTTTGATAGGGATGATCTTTCTTTGTATTTTTTGGTATCCATTTGTATTTGATTTGTCCATTATGCTTCTCAACTTATTTTGCTTTGATAACTTTCTTCGTACTTTGATTCAAATTTTTCCTTTGATGTTCGTCCCAATTCATGGAGGGGTGAGGGGTGGATGAAGGTTCATGGCATGGCTGGTTGTAGTATTGGCAATGGTTTCATCATAAGGACTCTTCGTGCTCCCTATGTTGATGTTTGCTTGAGATGAAGTTGCCCCCAGTATGGTGGTAGTAGTACCTTTATGCTTTGATTCTTCCTATTCTGAGGTGTCTTGTTCAATAAACATGCTCTGACAAATGACCACTGTAGATGACATTGTTTCAATTTTTTGCTCTGCTAACTCTGGATTATACTGTTCTATCTGATTTTCTTCCTTGAGTGGATATGTTCGATATCTTTATTAATGATGTCCTCAATCTGAGTTTGGGACATATTTGATCTTGATGTTGATAACTCGGTTTGACTGTAGGAATTGATAATCTACTTTTTTTGTGTAACAAAATCTTGTTCTAGATGAAGATCATCTACGTGTCCATTCATAGAAAGCATCTCATAGGTAGATGGAGGAGTATGTGCTACATGGATATGATCATCTTGCATAGATAAGAGAGTGTCCATTATTATTGTAGTATCTTGAAGATACAAATTCTTGATCTTCAATGATTTCAGAGTTGCTTTCGACATGCCTTGGATCAAGTTCTTGACATGGGCTAGTTTCAAAGGATGGGTTGCTTATGAAAGGTTCTTGGATGTCGTCATTATACATGGTAAGTGGTTCAATATCCTCAAGTGTCGAGTTCAGGGTTCTTTCAATATCTGTAACCATGCGGTCAAAGGGGATCAACATGTTTTGAAAAGGACCATTGCTAGACCTTGATGGAAGATTTTGATCATGCTTTGGAATGAATTCTTGAGATATGTCCTCTAACTCATAATTTGATGTAGAGACATTTTCTGTAGTACCCCTCCGTTTATGCTTATACTTTATGTTGATACTTTTTCATACTGTTAGACCTATGATGTTTTGTTGGATATTTTGATCGCTGGTTTTGAGCGATGGTGGATTATTCTATGACATGATGATACTTGTTTGATGATTATTGTTTTCAGACATGATATGACTTAGTTTAGATGTTTACTTTCAGATGACCATTGCTATGCACATGCTTATGATGGACTAACAACATTTATTTCGTCAGTTTTCTATGAGTGTATTGGTGTGGAGAACAGAATCGCATCACTTGCTTGTGAGTGCCCTGCGATATCTGTGATTTTCTCTGCACGGTGTGTTTGTTTAATGCTTTATATATATACATGTATGCATGTTATTTGCTTGGTTGCAGGATTTGCAGGTACATGACACCGACTCCACCTATGTAATCAGGTCTGAGCGTGTCAAGACTCAACGAAAATGTTGAACGGGAGATAATAGTTAGGTTTATCCTAGTCTAGTCTTTAACCTTAGTCTTAGTACATTGTTAGTTTTCAGTTTTGAGTCATAGGTTGTATTGTATTTTCTGTTGGTTAAATTGTTTTGAAAAGGTAAATATTGGTTAATTTTTAATGTTGGAATATTGTGCTTTTATTATTGTTATTTAATTAATATTTAAATATGATTGAAATTTATTTACTTGATAATTTAATACATTAGTTAGTTTATTTGGTTAAATAGTTGGTCTTTAAAAGATTAAACTATTTTAATTATATAAATTAATTAATTAAGTTAAATTATTTAGTGTGTAAATTATATTGTATTTAAAAGAATTAGAAAATTAGAAAATAAAATAAATAAATTGCATGTGGTTTAAAAATTTGATTTTTAAGATTTAAAATTAAATAAATTGAAATTACATGCAAATATTTGAAATGGCACAATTGCCGAGAAGTGGAGAAGATATTTTTCTCAACAACTTCTCGACATGTGTGTGAGTGCCATAATTACATTGGGGTTGTTGAAAAATTTCACGGAGGTTATTGTGGATCTGGGATTTTGCACGGGGTTATTCAATTTCCTTACTGAGTACTAGCAAAAATTTCTTTACTATGCAAAATTTTTATTCTTAGAAGTTGTTATCTCTCTGGGGTTGTTATTCCTTTGTGGAAGATTCTTCAAAGGATTTTGGTGGTTGGTTATTTTGGATTTGGATTTGCGGGAAGGAGTTGAAACCTACAGGCAAGAGAAGCTACAAGAATTTCTTCACCAGTGAACTTTCGAATTCAGGTATTTCACTTGTTTATTATTTAAAATTGTATCTTTGAATAAATAAAAAAATGTTTGAGAAAGATAAAGATTTCTGATTTTTTGTATTTCTTTTGGGAAATTTTGATAAAAATCCTATTATACAGTAGAAATTCTTAAGGGAATGAATTTTCTGTTAAAATTGATATTTTATTCAATTGTGAATGAGCTGTGTTTTAAAATTTAAAAGAATTGTGAAGAGAAATACCCTGTACAGAGATAATTTTCTCAAAATCTGTAGAAAAATATTATCAAAAATTGTCCTCTGTATTTTTAAGATTCTTTGATATTTTATTTTATTTTTAAATAAAATATACGCATTACTGTTGAAGAAATTCTTGAAAATTCTATCATGAAAATTATATTGAATTTCGTTGTATGGAAATTATATCCGCCAGCGAAATTCGTGAAATAAAACTCATCCGCAGCCATTTTAAATTCTATGTTTTTATTTTTTTAAAAAAATGAATTAAAGAAAAATCGTTTGAAATTACCCACAGGAGGCGGTGGAGGAGGCGCAGGGGCCTCCCCACGGCCGCCCATATGGAGCAGCGGTGGTTAGGCAGCCCTGCGCTGCCTTCATAGGCAGCACACAGGCTGCCGCAACCGCCATCGCGGCCCTTTAGGGTCAGCTGCATAGCAGCCGAAACCCTAACTCAATAATTATGTTTTAATTTCAAAATTTAAAATTTTAATTTGTTTTATTTATATATATAATTTAATTATAATATATATATATAATATTTATATTATATATTATATATATAATATATATTATTATAATGCTATATATATATTAAATATTTGTATTTTAATTGAAATAATTATTTTAATATGAATATTTTAAAAGGTTAGTTGTTATTATAAATTTAATTTAAAAGAATATATATATATATATGTGCATATTTGTGTTGATTTTAAGAGTGATATTTTGTAATTAAATCAATTAGATATTTTTGAAAATATAAATATCACAACTATTTGCACGGATATGTTATTGAACAAAGCAGAAGTTTATTTTTTTAAATTGAATAGGAAAATAAACTTAATTTTATTTTATTTTTAGTTGAATTGTTTTGTTCATTCTATTCTGATTGGGTGGATTTAGTATCTGAATTATAGATAATTGTTGTTCTTGACTTATTATTATTGTGTTATTTTGGGAAAAATTGGGAAAGTTTTTGTAGTGTAAGCCTTCCAGAATGAGTTATGTAAAAGGGTGATAATTGTTCAATGTATTTCTTAAATTGACTTGGGTTGTGCAAAAGTTAAACATGGTGTCTGATATTGTTAAGGTCTATTTGTCATTATGAGACATAATTTGTGCACTTGGTAAACCCTAGTCATGAAACTTAGAAACCCTTGTTATGTTTAGGGGAGTGGCTATTTGTAAGGGCCGACACACAAAGTGGTGTCAGGGTAACTTACAAGTAGTTAGTAACTCAGTGAAAACTAAAGAACACAGTAGTTAGATCTAAAACATTTAACAAGATGCTTATGCCTCACTTATGACTCTTGAGCTACCATAGTCTTGAGTATAAGTTGAGAAGGCCTGGAATGGCAAAACTAGTGTCTTGTTTCCTTAAGAGACATTCGATTCCGCAACAGTATGCAAATGGGGCTGGGTTTCGTAAGAGGTTGCCAGGGTAACCCAAGGATTGGGGGTCGGAACCTAGGAAGAAACACCAGGGTAACCTTCGCATCGTTGTGATGACACTCCACCTAGAATAACAGTCAACCTTGAGTTTGTGTTTCAATCAATTGTCAAAATCTGGAAGCAATGTAACCAATAGTTTGTATGTACTAGTGTCTAGGGTTAGTGGATTAGGTCTAGGTAACCTTATTACTATCTCCTAGCACGGGGGGTGGACCTACGGGTACCACATGGTTGGGTGGAACATGCACCTTACTCTGTTGGGTCCCCAGTTTGATCGTAGCATTGAGAGCTTCATGGATGGAGAGCTCGCACATGGATTTTTTCTATACTTTCATCATTGTATATTGTGAACTTGTAATGTACAAACATCCCTCAATTGTATAAGAGGTGAACAATGTAATTGTGAATATATTTGTTATTTGAACTACCTCATCAGATGGATGAGTATTGTAATATCATATCAATGCAATGTATGGAAACATGTTTGTACTTTATTATATCTTGAATGGAAAATTTATTATTATGCAATGTTTACTTTATGTTATGATTTAATATGTGCAATACGAAATACTTAAGTCGCTTATGGAATATTCAAAGTAGTGTAACGTCGCTTAACCTAAGAATGTATGCAATTAATTAACTTAATATTAATACTCTAAAAAAAAAATTATTACACCTTTATAACACAATTGCAACGTTCTTAGGTTATTTAGACGGGGCATTACATTTTCAATATGATCATTGGTCAACAAATCGTGCATTATGTTAATTGGATCAAATAATCCTAACACTCCTTGAAAGAGATCACTAAAAAGTGGCTCTTGATGTATGGTGAGTTGATCATTGGATTGTGTAGATACATCCTCAATGTGCTCCTTGATGGAGAAGTTTTGATCATTGTTTTTGACAATTGCGGTGGAGAGATTGTGAATGTCTTCAACCATAGAGTCAAGTGATGTTGATATTTCTTGAATTGGCTCATTGTATGATATTTCATGATTCAAAAGTGGCTCTTGACATATGTCGATTTGATCATTGGATGAAGTAGACATAGCTTCAAGGTGCTTAGTGATGGATTGATCTTGATCCTTGTTCTCAAGAGTTGTCATTTTTTGTGTTTGTGCTTGTGTTTGTTGAGTAGCCTGAGAGGCTTGGGTAGCTTGAGAGGCTTGTTGCATGTGTCGAGCTTGTCTTGCTTGTTGCATGGCTAGATATTGTTGGATGGCCTTTTGGTATGACTGGTGAGCTTTTAGAGCAATGTCATATTGTCTTGCTACATTTGGTTTTGGTGGTAGTGGTGGTGGATTCAGAATCATGTTGGATGTAATGACAAGTGGTTGAGATACGCTTGGAGTGATTGTGGGGGTTTGAGACGTGATGGGCGTGATAGTGGTGGTTGGAATGATTGAATGGATAGTGATGGTTGGAATGACCAAGGTGATAGGTCATTGGGAGACCGTATTTCGATTTGGGATCAATGTTGTTGCTTGATTAGATACCATCCATTGGTGTGATGTCAATGGTATATTCAAAGGATTTGTCATGATGGTTTTAGGTGGATTGATTTGGATGGAGTGATTGGTGTTAGGTAAAGGGGGAAGCCCTAAACCAAGGAATGATGTTGATATGGGTAATGGTGTTGGAGATGTCTCTTGGCGCAATGACTCAACTATTTTGGAAAGTGCAGCAATTTGTTCTCACCAAATTTGTTCTTGATTTTGATCTTGACTCCCTCGATATAGTTGATTTGGTTTTTCTTTAAACAGATTTGGAGTGTGTACTTGTGTTTGATTTTGGACAATTTTTTGATTTGGGATGACACTCAAATTTGGCATGATAGGTTGAAATTGACCATTGTTCATGTTTGGAATATTCGTATGATTTGCAAATGTATCCATCCCAAAGTTTTTTGGATTCATGTTTCAAACACTTGTACTTGGTACCTTCTCATTTGGCTTGTAGGGATTTGATGGGATGATGTTCATTTGAAGGCTCATGCTTTGATTGTTTGGTTGATAGACTTGTAGGTTTGGATTTAGATCTACCATCGGAAAAGGTGTTCCAAACTCTTGATTGGGCATACTCACCTTTGTTGTACCATTGGTATTTGTAGAAGGTAATGATCCCATGTTTGGTTTGTATAGACGTGAGTTTTGATAATCGATCAGTGTTGTAAGGCTTTGAAAGTTCATTTGATTTGGATTACTCATGATGTATGGATCAAGTTTGTATTCCATGTTCCTCTTGTGTTTTTACCTTGTTGCAAAAGTTACCTCTAAGGTTTTTTAGGATCAATGACGAGATGAAGGATGAAAGGTGTAAATGATATGAGTGTTGAATGTTTAGGGACTTTGGATCAATGCTAGACTTAGGGTTTGATTTTGATTGGTTTGATTGGACAATGAACTTGTAAACCCTAAGATGTTGGATGTTATCTTAGGATGAACTTGTTCAAAAGGGGTGCTAATTCAACTAGAGGTATGAGAAAGGATGCATTCCCATACTCCTAACTAAACAAGGTGATTTTGATTTTGATGATTTACCCAAGTCTAGAATGACGTTTCCAAAGCTCTAAAGTTGTTTGGGATGAAGATGGTAAATGTTTGGATGGATGAAGTGTTTGATTTGATCCTAAGATACTTAGAGAGACTTTGTTTACTAGGCCAAGGTATTGAAGAACACACTTTTCTCTAAGAGCAATCAAAAGACCAATGTTTGCATGAAAATTATATGACCAAAAGATATCAAGCACATGTGTGGGGTCCAATTTGTTATCTTTGCTTAATGAGTTCTTTTTACCACAAACACACTTCTTGATTAGGTTTCAAACTGAATGTCCAATGTCACAACTTCTTTTCATCCCACAAAGTGCTATGTGGAAGTTTTAAGAAATTAGGACAAGGGTTGCCTAATGTTGACCTTTGTAAGAGCAAATTAAGATGTAAACCCAATTACTTAGAAACCTCTAAGGACATAATCCCTAGGGTAAGAAATAGTTCTTTGGTTTTTTCAAAGGTATTTTCTCTAACTAAGGGGTTTGAAATTTTGATGATGATGTTAAATGTTGGTTTTCTAATGTTTTTGATAAACGCACTGTGTTTTCAAACAAGCAATGTAACATCCTAGCTCAATTGGTACATTTTTCTTGGTGGGCTTGCCTCATGACCTTCATAGTAGAAGAGATGATTTTACATGCAACCAAGGATAAAATATAAAGTCATGTTAAGAATGAAGTCTTAACCTCTATATTTCAACCAAGATTGGACATGGCAAGTAACTTCTTGGAATCTGAGTTCCAATGCACTGCTTTGATAAACTCGTTGGATAGACTGGATGGCAACTACAAACAAGGTTCTTAGTGACTCAACATCGGGGACATGGCACCTTGCGAGTGTCCAGCAAGCCACTAAAGGCTTTAATCAATCCTACTAGGGGCTCTTATATGTTTTACGGTAGTACCCCGTTCTGAAAGACACTGTATAGCTAAATCCTACATACCATGAGGACTTGATAGTTTAGTCTTATCCATTTGTATACCGGCCTGAATGAAAAACCAGTTGGAGTCACCTTCGAGTTCTCCTTTCGGATGTGTCTCTTAGGCAGGCCCCTCTAAAGGTAAACAATAGCGAGCAAGCACATTCGTGGTTCGATCGACCTTCGTTTAGAAACAAAGGGAGAACGCACACAATATACCTAACTCACACTTGCAAAGTGTTTTGTTCAATTTTAATCCCAAATTGAAAATGTGGAGGCAATATTTTATGCAACTTAATGTCACCAAAAAGACTTTTGATTCTCAAGATCGTCGTGAGGCGCGAGAGAAGCGCATATGTCTTTTTAAGTGAAATTACTTTGCAAAAAAGATTACAAAAACACGAAAGCACTTGTTCATTTTAAGCCTCAAAGAAATGATGAATTCATTTTAAAGCACCAAAATGAGATGTGAGGTTGATTGTTCAGTTTTAGCCCAAAAGTAAAGTCTAGTCAGTTTCTAAGGTTCAGTTTTAGCCCAACTTTGAAAAAAATAAAAACAATGATTGATTTTAAATCCAAATTGAAAACAAGTTGTCCTAAAACAGAAATCGAAAGCAAGAAATGGATGCCTCAAATTTTTACAAAAAGCATTTAGAAATGCTTTTTCAATTTCATGTTCCAATTCACCAACTCAAATCTTCTTGTTGTTAGATTCTTATGTGAAAGAAAATCTCCATTGTTTCTTGATGCCAACCTGTGAACAGTAAAAAGTTATCATAAATCAGATTTAAGATAAGGAAACAATGAAGTAATGCATAAAAAAATTTCCCCTATCTGACAAAGTCTTTTTTTTTTTTCAAGAGTATTGAAGTAAACACCACATACTTGTTACTTGATTTAATTTACTTTGGAAGGCTTGCTCACAGATGGATAGTGATGATGATAGTGATTTAATGTGAGTGATGATGATAGCACACATTAGCATGTTAGTTTAAAACAAAGCAAATAACAACATCCATATGAAATGGTACATCAATGCTTTCAAATGCAAACAAATGATAAAAGCAAGCTAATTAAGCACATGAAAAACATGAAGTGAGTCATCTCATATTGGATTGGTACTTCTATGGAAAGAAGGCCTTTCCCAATCCTTGATCAAGCTAAGCTAAATGATGAAATTGCTATGAATGTGATATGAAGATGGTGTGGGCAAGATTAGCTCCCCCTTGAAGAGATTAACCTTGTATCAGATTGTGGAGTTGTGGAGGATTTGCTCAAAGTTGAAGCTTCTATTTAAGTATTTTCAAATGCTAAGTGTTGAAGAGGGACCAATGTGGGACTAAGATTGGACAAATGAGAGGAAGACACTTGTCAAGTGGTGAGTGGTTGATGCATGTGCAAGATTAGGGAAATGTGCCCATGAGAGGGAGAATTTCAATTCAAATTTGGCAATAAATTTAGAGAGAGGGACAAGAAAAAGAGCAATAAATGCAATGTTGGAGGGACAAATCAACTTGTCATGATTTTCAAAGTTGAGGGCCATGTTGAGTGAAAATGAGGGTTTTAATAAATCAATAAATTGATTTATTTGTGCAAGTGGAGATATCTAGAGGATGCAAGTGGTTAGGATTAGCATTAGATTAGATTTAATCCTGATTTAGTTAATTAAAAGGAGGATTAGGTGATTTGACCTTTTTGCTTTAGATTTACAGATTAAACTAAATCAAAAAGGAGATGAAAGATGATAAAGATTTAGTTAAATAAATATTTGATTTATTTAGCTAAGGGTGATAATGGTAAAATTAAATTAAATAAAGTTGATGACCTTTAGGAGATTGAAATTGATTTTCCTGATGAATGGATGAATGTGAATTTGATTGCACAATGCTAATTTCATGTGTCTACAATATGTATATATATACATGTATGTATGTATATGTATATATATACATGTATGTATGTATATGCATATATATACATGTATGTATGTATATGCATATATATACATGTATGTATGTATATATATGTATACATATGTATAAATATACATGCATGTATGTAGTTACATGTACATATATGTATATGTATGTATGTACATATGCATATTTGTACATGTTCATGTATGTATATGTATGTATGTACATATGCATATTTGTATGTTCATGTATGTATATGTATGTATGTTTAATATATACATGTATTTGTGTATATGTGTACATGTACATACATACATGTATGTATGTATGTATCTATATGTATATGTACATTTATGTATACATGTGTGTGTATGTACATGTATGTATATATGTATGTATATTTACATGTACATACATATATTTATACAAACATACACATATACATATATAGATATATACATATATACACATATATAAACATACACATACACACACATGTATGTACATACATGTACACATACATATATATACATACATGTACATGTACATGTATATGTACACACATAAATATACATATATGTATATATGTACACATGTGTATGTATATATATATATGTATATATATATATGTATATATATATATATGTATATATATATGTATATATATGTATATGTATATATATATATGTATATATATGTATATGTATATATATATATATGTGAGCAGTGTATATATTCACATATATATGTATATGTATATATATGTATATTAAAGAAAGAAAGTGGATTTGAAATGGAGTTAGAGATTTAATGAAAGGAAGGAAAGGAGGAGGGAAGGAAAGAAAATGGGATAATGGTGGATAATGGACAACACGATGAATGGATGGAGAGGATAAATGGATGGGAATGGACCAGGAGAAGGAGTAATGGAGTGGTGGGGTGTGGGGGCATGGTGGAGAAAGGCAGGAAGGAAGGTGAAGGGAGGGGAGAGATATATGATGAAGAAGTTTGTACATCCTCTTGTTGCACCATTCATATATCCTAGATGGACTCACAATGATGAACTGCCACAATATTTTTTCAAACAATTATATGCAAAGTTCCATTTATAGAGAGATGTGGACTACACATCTTATACTAAGCATGTTGACCAAGGTAAAGGCCATTTTTTTGAAAAACAAGAGTTTAGATGTCTAGATTTTCAACCGCCCATGAACAAGAGGGCATTAGTTGGCCCAAACCTTTTGGTTCTACCAAAATGTTTGGAATTGGCAGTAGCAAGGGAGTCAGCAACATGCTCCACTAGATTCCATATTTTTGATAATATTGCCACTATTACGACACAAATTGATCAAATGTATTCTAATTGAGTTGGTTGATACTTATTATGCCCGTGGATCAACCTTCTTGCCACTGAGGCTACATCTACATATTATGATCCATTTTTTCTTTTTGATCTACCTACTCCTTCAGATGTCGACCATATGAGTCACATGACTCTGTGTAATATGTGGGTGATCCCATAATAGTGGTTTACAATTTTTGGCCAAATTGGACACTGAAATTATTATTTTTAACTAAATATTCACATTTGGGCACCTATAGCAGCTAAACTCGGGTGGAGGAATTTGAAGATGGTACAAACTAGAGTCTCATCAAATTTTGTATGTAGATTCTAAAATTATTTTTTTCAAAATTTTTGGAATCAAATTGCACTTCCTTTTCCATCTCCCACTAAAATTGATTTTTTTCAGAAAACAACATTTTTAAAAAGTGACGCACACCGTATAATGCATAGCTTTTTTTCCATGAAGGATAAAATTATAATTCTTTCAAATTTAGATTTGTAACTCTGATATCTAGTGCTTCCACTTGGTTAGATAGTTTTGTATTGAATATTTTTTCCTTAATCAAGTTTCAAAGTCAAACAAATTACAATTCAGACACACAATCGGTGATAACGCCAGAACGCTTTTTGTATATGTCAAAATTTAATTTAATTTTTGTTGAATCAAGGACTCTCAATATTTGGTGCACCTTATATTTTCAATTTTTTTTTTGATAATATTCTATTATTTTTCCACATGTGAAGAACAGAAATTCATTTTCAATGAAAACCTATGTTTAATAAAACTTAAAAACAAATACATAACAAACCAAAACATATTAAAATTATATTCATTGATAGCTTTGTTCTCGAGGAATAAATTACAATCATTTGAAATAAATTTTAAATGAATTCATTTGATCCCCCAAAATATAAATCAAAAGTATTTTTTTATCAGCATTTTGATAGGTGTAAAGGAGACACATTTATAGGTATGATTTAAAACTAGCGAGGTTCTATCCAAGGGGTTTTGATCTAAGGTGATTTGATCAAACCCTCTTCAATTGGAATCCTTAAAATGGAACCATTTAAGGCTTAAATTATTATATTTTCTAAAAATATGTGATTTCAGCTAAAATTCGTTCCTCTCAAGAATTGTAAACCACTATTATGATAGCACCGATGTGTAGAGTCTTTGTTTTGGATTTACTTAAGCTTATTAGGTCATCAATGAGGATCATGGGATCCCTCTTGACCAGGTACAGGACTTTATTATACAATGATATCTTGGTACACATACAAGCCACAAGGTGAAAACTTTAGAGGATATTCCACAGCAGCCTACAAGATCCCATATGCATCATGTTTCTATTGATCCTATAGTTTGTCTAGGTCCTAAGCATTTTACATATCAATTTGACGTTACTAGGGCACCTGATATTTTTTATGGCACATATAGTCAGCTTGTTTTTTCCACTGATATTGTACCAGCTACAAATCCCCCTATGGTGTCTTTGCATACTTGTGATATTAGTGAGATTGGTAGAGCCATTGAGGACGCACAACAAGTACTTGAATTATATATATATGGGTGATCCCACAATACTGGTTTACAAGTTTTGGCCAAACTAGACACTAAAATAATTTTTTTAAACTAAATCTTCACTTTCAGGCACCTATAGTGGCTAAACTATGAGGAATTTGAAGATGATGAAAACTAGTGATTTGTGAAATTTTGTCTATAGATTCTAAATATATTTTTTTCAAAATTTTAGGAATCAGAGTGCACTTCTTTTTCCATCTCATTTGAAAACTTTTTTTTTTCAGTAAACACGATTTTGAAGGAGTGACGCTCATTGTATACAACATAATTTTTTTTCCATGAAGGATAAAATTCTTTTTTTTTTTAATTTAGATTTGTAACTATGATATCTAGTGTTGCCAATTGGTTTTGTAGTTTTTATTCAATATTTTTTCCTTAATAAAGTTTTGAATTTAAAACCAATTACAATTCAGACATAGGGAAAACCATATAACGTAACTTTTTTGTATGTATCAAAATTCAATTTTTTTTATTTTTTTGGATCAAGAACTTCAATATCTGGTGCACTCATATTTTTCAAAAAAAAATTATTATTTTCTATTTTTCCACATGTGCAGAATAGAGAGCTTGATTTTTGATGAAAAACTTATGTTTAATAAAACTAAAAACAAATACATAATAAAACCAAAACATATTAAAATTATATTCATTGGATAGCTCGTTCCAAGGACTATCATCATCCATTTGGGTTTGTGAAGTCTCCTCCATTTTCATCCTCAACTTGAGCTTCGAAGGGAAAAAAATGTAAAGTTTTTTGGTGCTATAGGGTGAGAAGGTGGGAAAAGGGGGTTCACTCGAACCTTGCTTCAAGCAAACCCCCTTTCATAAAAGGTTTTCTTTTTGCTTTATCTTTGGAATGGTGGGACCCTACATTTAATAGGTTCGCTTGAACTAGGGTTCTAGCGAACCCCCTTTAGGTTCACTCAAACCATAAGTTCATTTAAAACCCCAAAAACCATTTTTTTTTGCGGGGTCATTTTTTTGCAACTTTTCCTTCCTTATTGGAATTGTAAACCACTTTTGTGGGTTTACCCATATATATAGTGTTCTAAAAATTTACGTACATACATAATTTATTTTAAAGTCTAGTTCTTTAACTCCTGATTGAAATCATGTATTTGAAAATTTTTAGCAGTATGGTGATTTGTCAAAGTTTGGAAATCCAGCACATGATGGCAATCCCATGCAGTATACAACTAAGGTACATTTAAATAATAAAAAATTAAATTACTTGATGTAAGTTTGAACACATTGTAACTTGTACATTGTAAGTTTTAGATAATTTTACATATATGTGCACATACATGTATTAAATTTTAAATTACATATGTACTTGAACTTGTGTAGGGCTTGGGATGAGGCTCAGAACATGGATCAAGAGAGGTTGGATTGGTACATGGATCCATACATCTTGGATCAAGGGGATCATGACATGGATCAAGGGAGAGATCGGGCCATGGATCGAGGGAGAGATCAAGGGAGAGATTGAGGGAGAGATCTGATGATTCTATTCATACTAGATTTCCCTCTATTTGAGATGTTTTACATGTTTTACAGTATTATGGTTTGAGATCAAATTATTATGTTGGAGACACTTTTTATGATTTACATCACATTACATACATTTATGTTTTATGGTATACACTTGTTATGATTTACATCACACTCATACATTACTATGGTTTGAACACTTTTGTTATACACATTATTATGGTTTGAACACTTGTTACATCTATTTACATCATGCATTATTATGGTTTTATTTATTTAGAAATTTTGTACCTTTATTTAAATTTATCATGGTTTATTTACATCATGAAATAAAAATTTTGTACTATCTAATGGTTTCTATTTGTAAATTTAAAAAGATGGATGTATAACTAATTATAAAAATGAATTTTTCTTTAAATAATTCAAAAAATATAAATAATTTGAATGCAAATATATAAGTTCTAGGTCAATTCCTAAGAGATTCAATGTTATTTAAGTGGAACATAAAACTTCAATTGGAAATAGATGATAATGAATTCTTCGCTCCAAATGTTCAATTTTAAAGTCACTCTAGGTTAAATGCAAAATGTGCATATATGATGCTATATGAACTTAAGAATTCCATATAATCTAATACAATGAATTTTATTGTGCATGCAAAGAATTCAAACCAGATGATGAGCTATACTTGTGTCTAGTTGAATGTAAATGTAATAAAATCTATTGTGGAACATTTATACAATTGGAAATTTATAAAATCTCACTATGCACATAATATAAGTATCTAGATCTTCCCATGACAACTATATATTAAAAAGTGATCAATCCACAAAATTATCAAAGATCCCATTACATGTGGTCTTAATCTATACATGGTAAACAAATATTGATGCCAAAATATAGCTATCTCAAGCACCCCAAACACCATCACTATGATTCACTACAATGAATATTCCAATGCACCAAGGTGAACAAGAAAGACCAACCCAAGAGAACCCATACAAGAACATTCAAAAAATGATACGCGTAAGTAACATACCAAAGGTTATAGAAAATCATGGTTGCTACTCTAAATGAAAGAAAATAAATTACAATGCCTATAGATCTTGGATAATATAATAAAAATATTGAATGTCACATTAGTAACATAAATCCGGTATTGGCATGGTGTGATGGTTTATAGGTGGCATTGTTGTTCTTGCCACCAAGGTTCAAACCCCGTTGGGGTGGTATTTTTGAATGGTTGTATCTGGTTCATAGCTTCGGTCAAAAGCATTTACCCCTTGAATTAAAAAAAAAATATTAGTAACATAAAAAATAAAGAAAACAAGAGACAACATGTATATTCTTCGCCACTCAAACACCAAATCAACTAGATCCAATTTTTCACAAAATTACACTAAAGTAATCATAGTTTAGAGAAAAACTATAAAAAAAATTACACTAATAAAGAGCATACCAACACTTCACATATAAGAACCTGCTAGAAAAGACCTTCTAAAACCACATGATCCCAACATAAACACTTCATATTGTATTTAATATAGCTACTAGTGTTTACCCATGTGACTAGGAGACCAAAAGAAGACTTCCAACATGAACACACACAATATATTTATAGAGTAAAAGAACACAACCACCATGTCATCTAGGGTAGTTAAATACTAATGTAACTAATTTCATTTGTTGAATCTTAGATCATATATATGAAATTTACAAAACCTAGTGACTTTTAAAAAGCTCAATTTTTTCCTAAATTCCTTTATATAGTGCCCCTCCATTCTCACCTTGGATGTGCAGGAAGTTTGGCTTTAAAACTTAGAGATAAAGATTAAATAATAGGGACATTTAAAGGTATGTGCTAATAATGTTAAGCAATTGATGTTGTATATTAAGAATTTATAGACTATATGAGAATTGTAGGATATGAATTATTGTATATGTTTAAGGATATGTTTATCATGATGTGTGTGTGTGTTCAGACATGGCCGTTACTAGGAAGCATGCTATGGACATATTGATGTGATGAGAATGCTTTGGTTACCTTTGGGTTTTTCACTTGATTCTAATATATTATTATTGTGTTGACATGTTATTATGATTTTGATTATGATTATCTCTATTGTCATGAAGATGTGCTAACTTGTATTCAAGCTTTGTGGTTGCAATATGGAACATGAGTTGTTAGTGTTTTGGTGAGTATGATGTATATTGTCATGTTATTATTATTATGCAGAGATTTACTTGGATAGTTAAGAGATGCAGTAGCATTTTCTTTAGGATTAAGTGGAAAGGGTGGTATCATACCATTCAATGTATAGGGGACATACAAGAATGAGATACGATTGCTAGAGTTCATTTCCTAGTTTTTTGGCTATTATGCATATGTGCTCTAATTTGTATGTTTGAGTGAATAGGTACTAGGATACGTCTCCACCTAAATTAGCAAGTCTAAGTGTGCCTCTAACCCCCATGGTGGTTGACGATATAACATCTAGGCCAAGGTTATAACCTAACCCTAGCCATTGTCTCCAATTAGGGAAAATTGATTTAGTGTGTGACCACCTTTTCGGGTTGTCATGGGACAATGCCCGATCTCCTTTACCCTATAGTTGGAGTGTTGCATTTATGTGAATGTTTCTTATGGGGTATGTGATTGTTTGATTTTTTTTGTCTAGCCTTGGTTTTGGATCCCAACTTGCTAGTGCTAAGCCCTATGGTTAGTTGGATCTTGTTATTATTGTGATTAGTGTTATTTATGTTTTGATGTGAATGTCTCTTTTATGTGAGAAGCTATTTTGTATTTTATGCTTAGCCTTGGTTTGTGGATTATTTGAATGAAGTTAGATATTGGGTCAATTGTGTTAGTTTTTATTATAATTGTTATTAATGTGTTGAAGTGTGATCTAATATTATTCATAAGTGATATATTTATTTATGTTAATGTGTTGTTATATTATTATATATTATCATTATTGACGTGAGTGGGTATAGATTATTATTACTATTTATGCTAAAGGGATCATTTAATATTGTCATGAGATTATGTTAATAAGTCATAATATTTTTATGCACATACTAATATGTTATTATTTTGGGAAATGGTTATTTAATTATTTTTTATTATTATCATGTGTTTTTTTATTGATTATTTGGTATTTGGTTATTGTTTATTGAATAATATTTTATTTACTATTGTTTGGATGAAATATTTGTTTTATTAGTCTCTTGATTCATTTTATTAAAATGGTCACTTAATTTATGCTTTATGAAGTCCTTATGTGGTCTTAATAGTTTAAAATATTTCTTAGGTGATAGGTTTATAGGTTAGAAGTATTTTTATTCCATAAAATTCCCTTTTTAAAGTCCAAAACCCACTCTAATTACTCCATTATGAAGAGTGACAAAAATTGGAGTTAAAAGGTTGGTGGGAGGTTGTCTTTTTCCCAATAGGGAATTCTCTTTATTTTGGGGAGAGAGGGTTTTCTCTCTTCGCTATTTTATTCTAGAGTTCACATCTTTGATTAAGATTCTTCACTTTTTTGAGTTCTTCCCATGCTTGTGAAGAGGAAGAAGCAATGAAATAGATCTTTGAGAGAGTTGTTGAAATTTGGGGGTTTTAAAAGTTGAAATTTTTGGAGCTCAACATCAAATTCCTATCATTGCCAAGTGTTGGATCAAGGTTGGATTTTGAGATATTTTGTTTAAATTTTCTTTTTGTGTGTATGAATATTTTGGTTGATTTTTCTCTTTGGTTTTTTAAAAATAAATGTTAGATAGTTTTTATTTTGTGTGTGAATGAAACATTTATATATTCCAGAATAAAAATCAATACATGTTTATTGTCTTTTGTTCTATACCAGTAAGTCTGATTGTGTCGCCCATAAATCTAATTATATGAATTAGGTTGGTAAGATATTTAAAGGGCTTTTTCATCTTGTTGTCTTTTAAATTTTTTTCAAAAATTTAAAAAACCAAGATTGTAGTTTGTGAGATATGTTTGAAACACAAGGTTGTTGTCAAGTTGCTCCTCTATGGTTGCAAATACCCTTGTTTCTCCCTATAACCAGCCAAAGGAAGATTAGGATTTTAGATTTATAGGGGTTTGAAAGGGGTTAAATTAATTAAATTTTTTAATATTTTATTCTGGAAAATATTTGATTGTTGGGCTACTCATTTTGTCATTTGACTGTAATTAGGTATTGTCGAAAAGAGGGTTTTGTGGAAGCCATCTTTTTTTTTTCATTTTGTGAATTTCTAATTCATTTTTGGTCAATTATGCTCACACTATTGAGTATTTACTGGCCAAATCTGAAATGGGTTTTTTTACAGATTTTTATTTCAATTTGATATGACTATTTTATGGTTGTTTTATGGTTGGCAGATTTGACTATTGTCAAGAGGGAATTAGTTCAATTCTAAAGGTTGTATTAGAGGGTATAGCTCTATCCTTTGATCTGTATTGTGTTGTACCATTTTTTTTTAAATGTGTTTACTATTTTCATGTTGGAAATCCCTTCATATTTGTGAGATCTTATGGTGAGGCTTCTATATGTGTAAAGATCAATTGTACCAAGGTTGTGCATTACTAGTCTTGATTATGAACTGCTAAATGATGTATGTGCTTCATTTTTGTGTCATGGTATAATGATCATATTTTTGGTTTTCTATCTGTTTGTGTTATGTGATTGAGTCTCTAGAAGTACCTAAAAGTCTTTGTGGAAACCCTTGTGATTTTTGGTTGATTCTTGTTTTGGTAGTCTCCTTTGGATATTTAGTGCCAGCCACTTACTATTTCTATTGGTTTCTTATGTGTGAGTCCTAGTGTTGTCTCCTATCACGGAGGGAGTGGGCTTATAGGTTCCACGTGGTAAGGTGATATTTCCCAACCATCCATTAGGGTTTAGGTGGTGCAATTCGTGTGCAACATGGACTCTTTCCTTCCACTTCATTCTAGAGCTAAATTTATGTGCAGGTGATATTTCTATGAATATTGTGTTCAACATGTATTTTATATCCTCTGATGTATCTTGTATTACTTTGTAATATTCTTTTGTAATGGAAAATAGATTTCCGAAGTAGTCTTTAAAGTGATAGATGAGTACGTTTAATATGCAATGGAAGCGGCATAAGATGTTGTTTTATATTTTGGCCATAAACCTTTAATTGGTGAGATGATATGTTCCTTATGCGAAACGGCACGATGATTGCGGGGTTCGCCGGACATGGCCGTTAAACAGATCAATTGCAATTTAGTTTGTCGCACTTCCACTCGATGGCGAGAGCTTAATTTCATATTCCAAGAAATCACTTGGATACTTTAGTACCAACGCCTTCTGGCAGGGTTTTAGTTAAAGGGCGTACCAGCAACATTAGGGACCACGGTGATGGACGGTAAATGGTTATGATTAATGTTTACTTTTGTGGGTCATAATGCATGTAATTATATGGAATGGATGTTATCCATGTTAATTTTCTTTTGAGCTGCTGAAGTTGAGTCACCCTAGCTTGGTTTAAAAATATTGGCTTGATAAGCTGGAAGGTCTTTCGGTGTTATCCACCAGCATTGCTACTGGTAATCAAAAGCCATCAGATCTCCGTTGGTCTGTTGTTTCCCATGTCTAGTTATAGTAACTTTCCCCATGCATGTGTTATCGAATGTCTGATGTGTGGCTAAAAGGTCATAGGGACCCTTGTGTTAGATACCATGTTTTAATCTATACATCTAGTTGAGATGTTAGATAGTGAATTAGATGCTTTGTGTATTCTCCTATTATATGTGATTCCTTAGATGCTTGTAATTGTTTATTTTTCTTGTGTGACCTTGTTTCATTTCCATGACTTCTAGTTCTTTAAAATTATAAATTTAGTCTTGGGATGCATTTGTGGGTTCAAATTAATTAGCTGACAAGTGGGCATGTGGATTTCTTTTGTTTGACTAAATGTGCATTAGGATAAGTTATTTTTTCCAATTAGGCCACTTATGTGGTTCTATGCAAGTGGGAGTGTATTTTATGTGGTTAAAAATGGAAGCCCTAGCCTATGTATGTCATCTCTTCATGTGTTTTTTCATGGTTTGTAGGAGTGTCTACACCCATATGTTGTTCAGTCCATTTTCATAATGTTAAGAATATACATGTAAAAGGGTTGTTAGAACAGACTAATGAAAAGTATGCAGGTAGTTTGTAAATGAATTATTGTCGATATTTTGTGAATGCTATAATGCATGTTGAGTGATGTAATAGAATCCTAATCTTGTGTTTAGTTATGTTTATAAATGGAAAACCTATCTATAGGTATTAGTTAAGATTTGGGTAGAAAGTGTGACCTAATTTTCCTTTGTATAGATACTTTGTTTGGAAAGGTTGTGTCTGCAATTTTCTTGCATTAAATTAAATTATCTTGTTTCCTCTTTCTTTTAACCCACATATAGTTAATAAAGAGAATTAGTCTTAAACCACATTATAATAGAAAATCATTTAGGCCTGAAACTTGTATGTTTAAACCTTAACTATTAATCAAAGAAATTATGTCTGAAATTACTTGAGTGACAGATCTTATATTCTCTTGAAACTGCACTTCTTACTTTTGGTTTATGCATAAAAGATAGATTATGAATGAGATTGAGTGTAGTTGCTAGGTATTTAATCTATGCATTTGGAAGTAAATTTATGTGATTAAGTTTTGTTTTACATGATGTGATATTTATTTTATTAGAAAGGGATACGTTTTTGGAATAAATAAAATGTTAGTGCTTAGAAATAGGTTTCTATTTTGATAAATTATGATGATTGTATTGGTATTTGAACATCTTGTTTGTTATGTGTAGCTGAAACCTATGATGTAATGTCCATCTCCTTTCTTACTTTTGTATAAATAGGAAAGATTTATGCATTGGATGTCTTGCATGTTGAATTTTTATGAGGGGGTAACATGTGAAGTAATTAAGCTTAGGTATGGGATATGATGTTTGATTAGGCATAATTAATATGTAAAGATCGAGTATTACTTGTACTAGCCTAGAATAAATTTTGAGAGAATGTGGGACTATGTCTTGGAAACAAATATGTGAATCCTTTTGTTCTATAAAAATTTGAATAACTTGTGATGAAGTAAAAGTTCTTTGTGTTTAGGAAAGACCTACATGAAGTAGTAAGAGTTAAGTAGAGGATCATTATTGTTATTTTGCAATATAAAACTTGTGTATAATTTGTTGAACTCTAGACGCATGAATATTGATGTGAAAGTATTAATGATTCTTGGATGCATTTAGAAATCAATGGTATTTATGTAAAAATATTATTATGTGGAAGAAAAGTTAGTTTGCATATGCATATGTTATGAGGACAGAATGTTATACCAAATGAATAAAAGTGAATTTGAATTTGTCAAGTGGAGTTGTTAAGTGATCATGATAATCTTAGCGTTGACATATTAGCATCATGTGATATATGGAAAAGAGTAGAATGAAAGGAAAACCAGTAAAGGGTTATCGATATATATAATGATATGAATCACATGGGTTATGGAAGTAAATGTACTTATGGAATTTTGCATGTAATTGTACCCCCTATAAATGTGAGAAACTAGTAACTGTGCATTGGTTGAGTGTTTTGAATACCCCATACTTGCTTTGTGTGCCCATGGGATGGTGATACTATGTACCCATCCATGGGAAAATATGTTGTATTTTTTGGTGTGGGATTAACCATACCATTATGTATGCTTGTATGTTTGTTACCTGATGGAAGGACAACCCACGTGCGGTTGAAATTTATATATATAAGAGTAGAAAAAGGATAGTTTCACATATTCTTTTCTTTTGGTTCTCTAGTCTATCAATCTGTGAAGGGGTAGTAGCAGCCACAAAGTTCTTTGAGTGGAGTGTGTAGCATACACATATTGCAATGCGGAGCAGTCTTAGCTCAACCGATCCCAAGGAAATGTACTCATTACTTCCCCTTATGATGGATCAGGGTACTTGATCCATATGTGCTAGCCTAACTTCCATGGTTTTGAGTATAGTAGCATTGGTTTGTTAGTATATGTCTGGCCATTTGTAGGGACGTTGAGCTGGCATTAGCAATTCAACCTCGTTCATATGAGAGGTGAAGTTCAAGTAGCCCTATATTGATATACTCATATATGCATTATATATACCATATATGCATGTGTCCTGAAGTGATGCAATGGATACGATGCCACACCCCATTGATGTTCTGATAGAGAGTTGGTGATGATGTTGTGTTGTTGATGGTGGCGAGTTGGGCTTGAGGATACGATGCCACCTACATAGACACGTGAAGGTGCACTATGAGATGTGTTATAATAGCCTACTTGTATGATAAGCGTAATGGGGCCTCACAGTAGAGGGATACTCATGTTTTCTTTTGACAGTGTTTGGGTTGGTTAGCATGTGGGTATATCCTAGCCATGTATACCTCTGGCTACAACAAGTACCTACGTGTGCCTTCTCCATGAGGTATCCTTATGTGGGGTGTGTTTTGCGTGTGCCTACTTTCACAGAGCCACGGACACACTACCATGCAACATACGACCAATGTGTGCCTTCTCAGACTGGTGTATGACCATGCCACACTAAGATGCAATGTGAGATGTGGGCTGAGGTGTACATCCCATGCGGGCATCCAAGGAGTGTGTGGGCCACTAGGCTAGTCCATGTCACGTGACGACGTGATGCAAGGTGTATCCTGTAATGCCCATATTTTACACTAGGGAAAAAACATGATTATTTTTTTTTTTAAATAATCATCACACATGCTCACCCCCATCAATACATCTCTCAAGTGCAGAGAGTGGGAAAGTCACTAGAAGAAAGGACATGAATGTATACCATTTTCACATAACAAAGAAAATCCCTAATATTCTAATTCTACACATTGGTTTACCTTCAACTCACTAGCATTGAATTAAATAACCCCTTTATGATTAATAGGGTTGGACAAGTCAATCTAGCAACGTGTTGATAGGTTAATCTCCAAGGGAGAGAATATGGCAACCTAGCCATTTGAATCTTTAACACAATAGGTTTATACAATATTCTATCGATATAGTGACATTCCTTGCACTCCTTTTACAAGGTCACATCATGAACCTTCCTAATATTTTAATTGAAGTGTGTTCTGCAAGAGCATATAGATCAATGACAGTTAAATTTTAATCATTGATCTCGTTGTTAGTGAAGACGCCAATTACCTACCTAAAGAGGATAGTAAGGGTTTGAGTCCTACGTTGTTACTCAAGCATAAGCAACACCCATCTATTCACTTGTTTTCTTTTAAATTCTAATTTTATGTCATTAAAATCAAAATATAATTATGTGTAAATATTATGTACTTGTGTACATATTAATTTATTTGATCTTTTATTCTCATATAAATAAATAAATATTTATAAAAAAAAAACATAAATACCTCATTTATTACAATAACTTATAATAAAAATAATAATATATATAATTAATCTAGATTTTTTTTATTTTTGTCTTTATTTATTTCATTCACTAAAAATAACATAATTAAACTTCACATTTTATATCATATATATAAAATACAAATAAGAAGATCTTAATCTACCTTTCTTAACTTAAAAGAGATTTATAAGAACAACCAAAAAAATAAAACATATATAAAGAAAACTGTTTGTATATATATGTGATCCATATAAATAAAGAAGTTTAAGACTCTCTTTTTTAACTTTTCTCTCTTTCTTTTATAGATGACTATTCATACATATAAACATATCTTTATATCCATTGTTTATAATGTAATCACCTTACAATATTAAGCTCGGTATTATTCATATCCACGTTTCCAGTAAAAGATAGTTGCTATTAAAATTAGTAATAATGCATAATAAAACATAGTGCGCATACAGAATTAAAAGTGTCCTCATTATAAAAATAATAATAATGAGTTAATGTTGTTAATGGAAATTGTAAACATTAATGTTAAATTCTGAAGGATATATTAAGTGTAGCGTCCAAAATAACTGTCATATCCTATTACTATCAGTAAGGATTTAATATTAAAAATATGTGCTAAGCCTACCCCATTGTGCCATCAAGCAATAGCAATCGGTTTATTCATGTGTTGATAGCATACTATTACTCTATCATCTATTTATATAAAAAGAAGAGTATGGTTGCCCACTCATACAAAGGGGTTCATCGTCAGATCAGGAATCCGGTGGCATCTAAAATAAAGGTAGTCGCTTTACAACATTGTCCACTACTTATTACTTGGTGGATCAGGCTTGATATGGCTGAGAACAAAAGAATCCTACAACCTACTTTCTAGTGAACGATTTCCTATAGCAAGAATTTGGGCCAAAGACCAGTGTACTGACATTTCGATATTCAAACCAATGATATCATCCTATGGCTACTGATGTAGGAACGAAATAGGCTACTGAGGTCGATGGGACTTCCCACGACTAGGGACGACAAGGGGAGGAGATATAATAAATGCATTGTGGTGCACCTTTTTATGCATGAGAAAAACCAATCAAGTCAGGAAGCCTTCTATACATTGTGCAAGTATTCAATATACTCTATTGTTGTTAATTAGTTTATAAAATACACGTTGTGAAGGAGCCTTAAATCTGGAAGTGGGTTTTAGGCTCTCTTTCACTTCACCTATTTCAACTTTTGACAGCACCACTGTTTACTCTCATCACAACGTCCTACACAAGATATGAATATTTGTACTCTTTCTCTGTATAATGTTGGAGGATTTTCTTGATTGGCTAGGCGTGGCAATCGTAAGAGATATCTCTGCACAACTATGGGAACTCAAAAGGCTATAAGCTTAGGCACCTCTTTCAAACCAAAGGAGACGCTAATTTCTACTGGGCATGATCGTTCCAATAGTTATTAGCCTTTATTGATATGATAGTAGAATCGATCTTACACTAATCATACAACCAATCTCACATCAAACATAGGAGTAGATATAAAACTCCCTATTCCAAACATCTTGGTCCACACGGGTTATAATAATTCCAGATGATTACGTTATTTTTCAGCACCTCCTATTGGTGAAACTTAGCAAAAGGCTTGGTCGCCCAGTGTATCGCTTCTGGAAGTAGGGCGAAGATCTTTATTTTATTTTCCTTTCAGATCTACTTTTATTTATTTTTATCTCATTTTTATTATTTTTTTTGTTTGAGAGAGTCTTTATGCTAGGAGCATGTTAGCCTTTTAACTATATGTGGGCTTGGCTCATAACCCATTCCATTTTGAAGCATTGACAGTGGAATCAAACATGTTAGGTGAGCTCTGTTAAGCCTTACTAGCTTTCATGGAAGAAAGGCAACAGCTATAGCATAGAGGCCAAGCACAGAGGAGAGTCATGAAATATGAGGTCTGCACCACTATCTATGGTCTTAGTATTATCGCCTGTGCTCCTATATCTTTTTTTTATGATTATTCATTAAGTCTTCTAGTGCATCCCTTTACTAATATGTCACTCCTTGCTCTACGCAGCCTATGGTGGGACGTACCTACTACAGGTCCGTTCTACCTGGTTGTAGTCTTTTACTCATAGAATTCTATTTTTTTTATAGCAAACTACTATGGATATAGACATGGTGATATATTAGCATACATAATTTTTAGACTTATATGCAAGTTGCATTTTTAAACAAGATTTCAGGTATATACATTACACGACGTAACAACAAGTGTTTCATAATGATACTAATAATTATATGACTTCAGAGGTAACAACTAAGGCTTGAAACTTCCAATCAAATCAGGTTAGCTAGTCGAGTGTGACAGACCCAGTTAGCTTGTGTTTAGCCCATTATGAATAGACTCCTGTGTAAGCTATGTTATACAATAATGTTTTCTCAATACTGTGTTTTCCACAATCTATCCTGAACATTGGTTTCTATATTACCATGGTACAGTTTGTGGAGGAGGAATAAAATAATTGTCAGAAAGGTTTATGTTTCATTTACATTTTTACAAACATACAACAGAGTAATATTCCAATGATTTATTTCAACAACTTATCATCTCACTCTCTACTTAGGGCTCAATAACTTTAACTTTAAATATGAAAGAAGTAATGAATATATATATTTCCTACAGACTACTATCTACATGCAGATTTATACTCAGTCCATTTCATTTTAAATTCAACAGAAACTACATAAATAACCTTATTTTTCTTCCTTTGGATTCCTTGAAACAAAAAGGGAGAGAAGGAACTTAGGCTTGAAGTAATAAAATCACTTTTACATGCATTCTTTTACTAGTTTTTTTTTTTTTTTTAAGTTATTTTATCTTTGACAAAATAACAAGTCGAAACTTGTAACTTCATAATATCCCCTCCCCATTATTTTTCTTGCAAGGAAAATACATTGTTTCATACAAATGATAGATGTGACATTTTCATTCCAGTCAACATGAAATATTCTAATATACATTTTGTGTTTCACAATAGATTACATCATACTTCCTCAAATGAATAAATTACAAACCTTATTTTCAAAATAGCATTTATACTTTCCAAATGAAATGCATATTCTCTTAAATAATAGTTTAATGGAAGTGTTATCTTCCATCCCTAGATATAGAGTTACATTCTAATACAAAATATACACCACTTTCATACATGTACACTTTTATCCCATCTCTACCAATATAGGTAGTTATATTTTTGTGAGGTTAACTTCACCTCATAGACATAACGATAAGACACAATAGGTGACCCTACCCAAGCTTGAAGTGTCTTCATAACTTCTTCCAACCTACACAAAACACAAAAAAAATTCTCCATAGCCAAGGTAGTTCTCACCTCCCAACCTTTGGTTGGAAAACCAACCACCCCCGAGCTAGGAGGCAACTAAGGGAACTAGGTACAAACAAAACCAAGCAAAACAATATTTACACACACATAATACACACAAGATTATTTTCACGCCCACCAAAGGTATTTTCATATAACTTTAGGATTCCATCAAAATCCAAAGAGGGGGATGGGGGGGTGGACTATGCACTCCATATGGGGACTTATAGTAATAGCAACAAGAACAAGTCAATATCATACTCCCATCATTTCACATGCAACCCTTCTTTAATAACTTCTCTTTCTCCAAAACCCATACCACCGAAACCAATTCTACCATTTCATAATTACATATGGGTACTCATACACTTTTTGAGCCTTTCCTCTCAAGGAGGGATTAAACTTCCCCATGGAGGTTCCTACTCCATACCATTCCCAACAAGGGATGCTCTTCCCAACTTGGGTGAGCCTATCCCTACACAACCCTTTTTCCCATAACACATAATACATCAAAAACACAAGAAGATATGCTCCAAGAGCAATTTGAAATAAACATACAAATCAAACACAATAGATAAAGTTTCAAGCACATCTTTTCACCTACACATATAATCTTTCAAATACAAACATGAAGAAGTAGAAAACAAAAGTGGTGAATCTACCTTAAAACCAAGCTCAAGGAAAGATGGGTTGAGGATCCACACAACTCCTCTTCTTCCAAGATTTTTCTTCAAACTCCTCACTCCCCCAAAATTCAACCAAAATCAAGAATGCAAAAGAATCCCCTAACCCTTGTTTTGAGTTTCTTTATAGAAACTCAAGTTTTAATTCCTTTGAATAGGGAGCTGACATTTGTCAACCTTCCATTCACCCTCCCAGGCACACTCACCCATGTGTTCTCACACATGTGTGAGGACTTGGGAGACTTCCAAGACAACATGGAGAAGTGGGATTGGAAAGGGACTAGTCCCCATCCCACTTCCCAAACCTTATTTTCGTCAAACCTCTTTAAGGCCTCAAAAAGAGTGCCCTATCTTGAGACTGACCCATGATTTTGAGCTAAAAAGGTACCTAACCCATAGGTACCTACCCTAGGGACCTTAAACCCATAAAAACACTTAAAAAATATCACTTTTCAATCCCCAAAAAGTGCCTAAAAGTTCAAATCCGAGTTTGTCCACTTGGATAGACAACTCACCTCCTGGATGGACTGACGTGGCAATAAAAACCAAATTAAAAACATTCACAAATAACATCAATAATTACATGATGGAACTATAGTCCCTTCATATGGACTTTAGCTCGGTTTCACTGGTTAATTTACATAGGGTTCCCAAGAGTTGCCTCCAATTTCCATTGGCCATGGAAAATGTACCTGCACACTCAATACACACATTAATCCATCCAATTAAATTGCATTCACACAAGTTTCATAATTTGTATAGCATAAAGATCCTATAACATAATTGAAAAATCATTAGCCACCTATCTTATCTCATTTTCATTAACATTAATTTCCATACACATCTAATTGCAACATGATTGGTTCACACCACTTGTTTCATTCTTTCATCATTAAGTTTTCATATTCAAATTGAACAAACTCAATAACCAACATAAAATTAGATCAATCATTATAGTTAGCTAGCATGTCGCATAATCAAAATCAAATAATCATATTAAATTAAATGTTCAAATATCTTGTCATCAATGATATCAATAGGGATAGACAATAACCAAACTCAAAATAATCCAAGTACTAGATGTAGCATAGTCATAATCAAACCATCACATGAACACAATTGTCTAAATCTCCTATCATCAATGGTGTCATCGGGCATAATCAATAATTAAACTTAAAATAGTTCACTTACTAGATGTAGCATAGAGGTGGGCCTCACATATCCAAGGAGTACACTCTAAGCCATTTGGATGGCATGCTCATTCCACACCACATGAGGGCTACTGTTATAGCCTAACGGTGTCCCCTCCTTCCTCGTTTGGTGGCTAGTATCTAGTCACATAGTGTTGTACAGTGCAATTTCAAAGATTGTGGACTTTCTTTATAATTATTGATGTTTTTTTGTTGATTGTGAAGGCTGACACTTTATTTATATTTGATTGTGATGGTTTAGCCACCCCTTGTGATCTTATTTGATCGTATCCCTTGTGGTTTCATTTGACTTAGTGTTGAAATTGTGTGCATTTATTGTTTTATTGTTGAAATCAAATTTTTATTTGCTCTTCTTTATGACTTTGGTGGCTAAACTAATTTATCCTTCTTCTTTTTTATGTCGGCCATGTGTTGTATTGTGATTCCTCTCCAAGGACGTATGAGGTGAACTTGGTGAGTGTATATGAGGAAGAAAATGCAAGGAACCTTGAGGATGGGGATATGTGAGGCTATTATACAGCGAGGACCCACTACCCACCTATGTGTGATGACTATCTCTTGGAGGCTAACCACCTTATACAACAAGAGATAGATCATTGTGGTCTTGTTTGGATGGTCTCACCATGTGTGTGTGGCCTAACACCATCAAGCCACTGAGTGTGAGGTATGGATCATGTGAGATAGATATTGGCTCTTGGCTCATGGATTATGTATCATGGATTAGTATGTTGTTTTTTGGTGTCTAGATGGACCCTTGTGTAGCCTTGTGTTGTGCACTTCCTAGTGATGTGACTGTGTATGTATGTGTTAGATTTGTATTTCTTATATTTTTTTGCTTATTGATGTAAAAGAAGGATAACCATGCTATCTTAAATGTGAGTGTATTGTGAATCTGTGGTATTAAATGGAGTGGATGTTATTGAAAAACATATATTGTAATTTGAAATAGTTTCTGAAACATGAGATGATGTTTATTTTTTAATATAAATAAATCATTTGATATGTTTTCCTTGTATACTATTATGGAGATTTTTGTATTAGGAATGGATAATGGAGTTAATTGGAGTGCTTGCTATATTTTTTAGTGTAAAATCAAGTATCATACTATAAGAGATGTATGGATTTCTGAATAAAGGTGGTTAGGAAAATATTACTTTCAAATGTGTAGTCAGATAGTGATTTTGATTGAAATGATTCAGAAAGAGGATGTACATCAATTATAGAGCAGAGAAATTTTGGTACTAATGTGTTATGTTTCCATCCTAGTTTGTGACTTCTAGGAGTAAGTCAAGTTTTAGGGGGGAGAATGTAGTGCCCCTCCATTCTCACCGTGGATGTGCAAGAAGTTTGTCTTTGAAACTTAGAGATAAAGGTAAAATAATAGGGACATTTAAAGGTATGTGCTAATGATGTTAAGTAGTTGATGTTGTATATTATGAATTTATGGACTATATCAAAAGTTTAGGATATGACTTATTCTATATGTTTAAAGATATGTTTATCATGATGTGTGTGTGTTCAGACATGGCCATTACCAGGATGCATTCTATGGACATATTGATGTGATGAGAGTGATTTGGCTATCGTTGGGGTTTTCACTTGATTCTAATATATTATTATTGTGTTTACATGTTATTTTGATTTTGATTATGATTATCTCTACTCTCATGAAGATGTACTGACTTGTATTCAAGCTTTGTGGTTGCAAGATGGAACATGAGTTTTTGTTAGTGTTTTGGTGAGTATGATGTATATTGTCATATTATTCTTATTATGTAGAGATTTACTCAAGGATAGTTAAGAGATGCAGTAGCATTTTCTTTAGGATAATTAGAAAGGGCGGAAACATACCATTGGATGTATGGGGGACATACAGGAATGAGATACGATTGCTAGATTTTCTTTCCTAGTGTTTTAGCAATTATGCATATGTGCTCTAATTTGTATGTTTAAGTGAACAAGTAATAGGCTATGTCTCCACCTAAATTAGCAGGTATAAGTGTGCCTCTAATCCCAATGGTGGTTGAGGAAATTACATTTAGGCCCAAGTTATAACCTAACCCTAGCCATTGTCTCCAATTAGAAAAAATTGATTTAGTGTGTGACCACCTTTTCGGGTTGTCATGGGACAATGTTCGATCTCTTTTACCCTATGGGTGGAGTGTTGCATTTATGTGAATGTTTCTTATGGGATCAGTGATTGTTTGATTTTGTTGTCTAGCCTTGGTTTTGGATCCCAACTTGTTGGTGCTAAGCCCTATAGTTAGTTGGACCTTGTTATTATTGTGATTAGTGTTATTTATGTTTTGATGTGAATGTCTTTTTTATGTGAGAAGTTATTTTATATTTTATGCTTAGCCTTAGTTTGTGGATTATTTTAATGAAGTTAGATATTGGGTCAATCGTGTTAGTTTTTATTATAATTGTTATTAATGTGTTGAAGTGTGATCTAATATTATTCATAAGTGATATATTTATTTATGTTAATGTGTTGTTATGTTATTATATATTATCATTATTGGTATGAGTGGGTATAGATTATTATTACTATTTATGCTAAAGGGGTGATTTAATATTGTCATGAGATTATGTTAATAAGTCATAATATTTTTATTTGCATACTAATATGTTATTATTTTGGCGAATGGTTATTTAATTATTGTTTATTATTATCATATGTTTTTTTATTGATTATTTGGTATTTGGTTATTTTTTATTGAATAATATTTTATTTACTATTGCTTGGATGAAATATTTGTTTTATTAGTCTCTTGATTCATTTTATTAAAATGGCCACTTAATTTATGTTTTATGAAGTCCTTATGTGGTCTTAATGGTTTAAAATATTTCCTAGGTGATAGGTTTATAAGTTAGAGGTATTTTTATTCCATAAAATTTTCTTTTTAAAGTCCAAAAGCCACTCTAATTACTCCATTATGAAGAGTGACAAAAATTGGAGTTAAAAGGGTTGGTAGGAGGTTGTCTTTTTCCCAACAAGGGATTCTCTTTATTTTGGGGAAAGAGGGTTTTCTCTCTTGGCTATTTTGTTCTGGAGTTCATGTTTGATTAAGATTCTTCACTTTTTTGAGTTCTTGTCATGCTTGTGAAGAGGAAGAAACAATGAAAGAGATCTCTGGGAGAGTTGTTGAAATTTGGGGGTTTTAAAAGTTAAAATTTTTGGAGCTCAACATCAAATTCTTGTCATTATCAAGTGTTGGATCGAGGTTGGATTTTGAGATCTTTTATTTAAATTTTATTTTTGTGTGTATGAATATTTTGATTAATTTCTCTCTTTGCTTTTTTGAAAATAAATGTTAGATAGTTTTTTATTTTTTGTGTGAATGAAACATTTATATATTCTAGAATAAAAATCAATATATGTTTATTGTCTTTTGTTCTATACCAGTGAGTCTGATTGTGTTGCCCATAAATCTTATTATACGAACTGGGTTGGTAAGATATTTAAAGGGATTTTTCATCTTGTTGTCTTTTAAATTTTGTCCTAAAATCTCAAAAACCTAGATCGTAGTTTTTGAGATATGTTTGAAATACGTGGCTACTGTCAACTTGCTCCTCTATGGCTACAAATACCCTTGTTTCTTCCTATAAACATCCAATGGAATACTAGGATTTTAGATTTATAGGGGTTTGAAATGGGTTAAATTAATTAAATTTTTTAATATTTTATTTTGGAAAAGATCTAGTTGTTGGGCTACTCATTTTGTCATTTGACTGTAATCAGGGATTGTCGAAAAGAGGGTTTTTTGGGAGCCATCTTTTGTTTTAAATTTTGTGAATTTTTTATTCATTTTTAGTCAATTCCACTCACATTACTGAGTAGTTGACGGTCAAATCTGAAATGGGTTTTTTACAGATTTTGATTTCAAGTTGATATGACTATTTTATGGTTGTTTTATGGCTTGCAGATTTGACTGATGTCGAGAAGGAATTAGTTCAGTTCTAAAGGTTGTATTAGAGGGTATAGCTCTATCCTTTGATCTATATTGTGTTGTACCATTTATTTTTTAATGTGTTTACTATTTGCATGTTGGAAATCCCTTCATATTTGTGAGATCTTGTGTTGAGGCTTTTGTATGTGTAAAGATCAATTGTACAAAGGTTGTGCATTACTAGTCTTGATTATGAACTGCTAAATTAAAGTTGGTTATCATGTTATAAGATTGTGAAAATGATGTATGTGCTTCATTTTTGTGTCGTGGTATAATGATCATATTTTGGGTTTTCTATCCATTTTTATTATGCGATTGGATCTCTAGAAGTACCTAAAAGTCTTTGTAGAAGCCCTTGTGCTTTTTGGTTGATTCTTGTTTTAGTAGTCTCCTTTGGATATTTAGTGTCAGCCACTTACTATTTATTTTGGTTGCTTGTGTGTGGGGCCTAATGTTGTCTCTTAGCATGGATGGAGTGGGCCTCTGGGTTCCATGTGGTAAGGTGGTATTTCCCAACCATCCATTGGTGTTTAGGTGGTGCAGTTCATGTGCAACATGGAGTCTTTCCTTCCATTTCATTCTAGAGCTAAATTTATGTGCAGATGATATTTCTATGAATATTGTGTCTGTGAACCTAGATCATAAACCTACAATAGCACAAGAAACAAACAACTAATTAGATCAAATGCAAGTTAGAATATAGATTCCTCAAGAAGTTCATTTAAATTGCAAGAGAAAGAGGAAATGAAATGAAGAACACAACAAAGCTTAAAACATGTCAAATCCTATTCTAAAGAAAAGCAAACTCTTAATCACTTGAGGGAATTGGTGCCAATTTGATATGAAAATTGGTCATTTCTCAACTCCAATGATGCAATTTGGTGAATTGATGATGAAAGTTGATCCACTTTGATGAAGAGTGATGAGTGCTCCAAGATAAAAATCTACATAACCTAGCTATAAACTCAATGATATGGATGAAGATTGCTATGAATTTGAGTATAGTAATTTTACTCAAGTTGTGGACGATAGAAATGAAGGATAAGCTCTTTATTTATAGAAAGAAAGAATTGAAGATTGAAAGATAGGATGAATATGGGACTAAGAATCAACCAATGGCAAGATGCCACTTGTCAAAATGTGAGAGGATGAAGGATGTGCAAGTTTTGATGAATGTGCCAATAAATGCCAATATTTGAATTTTGAAATTGCATTAATGACAGGGTGGAGGGAGATTCAAATGGAGTAATGACCACTTGGCTCAATGCAAAAGGACTTGTAAGAGGGAGTGAATTCCTTGTTGGAAGGACAAAGTCCACTTAGATTTTGAATTTCAAACTTGAAGAATATTCCTCCTTTATGCCATGTTGAAGACAAATAGAGATTTAATAAATCAAATAACTCTATTTTCATGTGCAAGTGGCAAAAGATGGAGGATGGGACATGAGAAGATATTAAATTAATCAAGGTTAATTAATTTAATGAAAGATTAAATGATGTGACCTATTTGACTTAAATTTATGGATTGATTTAAATCAAATATGAGAATAATACGATTTAAACATTTAATTAAATAAATGGTTTTGATTTATTTAACTAAGGGGATGAAGGTAGATTAAATTAAATAAGGTTTTAATTTACTTAATGTAATAGATAAACCTTAGAGATTTAATTAAATAAAATTAATTATTTAATTAAATAGGGATAATTAGATCATATTGATTGATTTAATTAACAAAAAAGAAAGACTTAATTAAATACATGATTTATTTAATTAAGAGATGAAAATAAATGAGTTTAATCAAATAAAGATATTCAATTAAACGGTTAGACTGAGGGATGATTTAGGATGAAATGGTGTTAGTGATCAGGATTAGATGTCCAATGTCAATCAGTACATTTTACGGGTCTACAGTGTCTAATGTATATATATATATATTCCTCTTAGATGAATGTATCTTGTACGTTGTAGTATTCTTGTAATGGAAATGTAAATGGATTGAAATAGTCTTAAAGATATATTTATAGTTGTTTAATATGCAATGGAAAGGTTAGCATAAAAATGTTGTTTTTATGATGCATATAAACTTAATTTATTAGTAGATGTGATATGTCTTTATGCACCTATTTCATGGCATTGATTAGGATTAGGTTTGTATTGGCATAGTGTTAGATGAGATTTAATTATAACTAAGTTATGTCATCATATATAATTTGATGTATGAGATTTAATTTAAATTCAATAATTGACTAGATGTGTTTTACTGTATCAAATGTATTTCCATAGGTTTAGTTAGTGTAGATGTATCATAGTAGCAACGTTCGGGGACCATGGTGGATAGGCGTGTAAATGGGCTATGATTAATGTTGTTTTTAGGTCATAATGTGATAATGATATGTTGTTAATGTAATGATGTTATCCATGTTAATTTTTTGAGTTGCATTAGTTAGTGTCACTTTAGTTTATTAAAAAAAAATATTGGCTTGATGTTAAAGGTCTTTTGTGTTAATACAAGGTCCCTTAATGGGGCATTACACTTTAAATCATCTCATTCCAATTGTATTTTTATGTTTTTCATGGAATTATTAAGTTCACTTTCAAATCTTCGATTTCATCTATTCAACTCCACTTATATGAGCTAGATCATATATATGCAATTTACAAAACCTAGTTTATGCAAGTCATACTTGTGGATTTGAATAAATGAAATGAAAGATTCTTGAACTTAAGAATTCTATGGAACACAAATTTATGAAAAATTGGAACATAAACTAGGTAAATTGTAAATTGCATATATATATGATCTAGCATATAAGTGGAGTTGAACAAATGAAATCAAAGATTTGAAAGTGAACTTAACAATTCTATGTAAAACATAAATATGTAATTGGAATAGATGATTTAAAGGAATTTAGGCAAAATGTGAACTTTTTAAAAGTCACTAGGTTTTGTAAATTGCATATATATGATCTACGATTCAACAAATGAAATCGAAGATTCAAGTGAACTTAAAATAATTCCATGTCCAACATAAAAATTCAATTGGAGATAGATGATTTAAAGGAATTTAGGAAAAATGTTTGAAAATATTTTTAAAGTCACTAGGTTTTGTATCAAGCATATATGATCTAACATACATATATTTAAGTTTGAGAACATATATATTCAGTCATACATGTACATATATCCAAAAAACAACTTAAAGCTTTTGGTACATATAATTTGGATCCTCTCTATCTTTAATTATCTCTAAAAATCTCTAAAATCTTTCAATGATCTTCAATAGGCAACCTCCACTTTTTTTTGGCATGTCCTCTTTTAGGTAAAGTTTTTAAATTTGTTTTTGTTGCTATAACTAAGTGACTATAATGTAGAACCTTTTGTCTAGCATATAATCAACAAATATATACCATTTTTATCTATCTTTATTTGTTGATAATATGTGTCTTCAATAACGATTCATCCAATGGGATACTCTTGTCCATCACCATCTATCATCAATTCCACCAATTTATTTTTTGGTTGTCCACGTCTTAGTAGATAGTAATCTACACCTTCCGCATTGTTAGGATCTGCAACAACAGTGAAAATATCTCATGTACACACACCATGTAAAGTTTACAAAAGTTGTAAATATATTTTTAATATATAAATTTATATATAAACATGCTTGAAACTTACATAGAATATATATAAATCAATTTTAATTTAATCAATTTCCATACCTATAACAACTAAATCAAATACACATTTGTAATCAGTTGAATATAGAGGATCGTAGATGTTGACATTTTCATTTTCATCAAAAGGAGGCATTGATATTAATTGTTTCATTTCCCATCGTGAAACATACCCATCTCTAATATTCTCACATTGAACAATATTTGCATTTTCCTCAATGCAATCAACACAAAAACATGATTTTTCTCTCACATTAATTGCATAAGGCCTACTACTTCATGTTGTCATGATTTGATGCAAACTTCTAATACCATGAATTGTTTGGCAATTATAAGGATTTGATCGATCAATATCTATAAATTGCAAACATCTACTAGTGATTAATTTAAGTGAATATATATATATATAATTCAAATTTGAAAATTAAATTAAATCATGTACAGACACTTTGAAATTCAAATTTTTAAAAAAATTGATTAGATGTACTTGTAACTTCCAAAAATATTGTGATGTATGTTGAGTTGCAAGCGGAAAAATAACTTCACCATTCAATAATTTCATTTACATTTTGTATGGCATTGCTTGCAAGTACACATGTTGGAAAAATTTGTCCCCTGTTACTTTCAACGAACTTAAGAATTTTTAATTTAGTTTAAAAATATCTCTAGATTCCATCTATATTTGGTAAACTACCAGCAAGTTCATGTTGACAAAGTGCATGCTTCACAATGCTCCTGCTCCATCGTGATCTCATTTTCCATGTCCACTCTCATAAAAATTTCACAAAAATTTGGTGTTGCATCTAGCATGTTGATGGCTTAACCAAACAAAAGCTTTTGCAAACTTAAATTGTCTTTTGAAGTTACAAATAATTACACTCAAACTAAATTAGCTTCAAAAAAGTAATTATATATAAGTAATTGAACAATTTAAGTCTCAAAGTTAAAAGAAATAAATAAATAAAAATTTAAAAAGCAATGTACTTACCAGTACATCCATCAAACCATATCCAGTGTTCTTGATTAATGCCATGTCATCTTAGGTCTTCAAAAAATATTTTGAAACAATGAGCTACATAGTTTCTATCATGACCTGTATTATCACTGATATAAAAGTGAACCTCTTTAATGATAATTCGATCATCTTTGCTACTTTGTATACCATCTACCTGTAACTCGACATTCCTATAGAAAACTTGCACAAAGATTTCAACTTGCTCTGAATGATAATATTGACTTTAAATCTCAATTTGAGGACTAAATGTATAGTTCTCAGAGAAATCTACAATAGAAAGAATACAACCTGGTGGAAAGCAATTCTTTAAATCACAAAATTGCTTAGCTTGCCATCTTGCACCATGACAATTCCGGATATGTGGATATATGATATTACAAAATTTATTCATAAATTCATTGCAAGGAAATCCACTTTCTTTGAGAACAATTTTTTTGGCCTCGACTCTTGACTTCGTTAAGTATGTCTCATAATCAAATCTCTTCCAAATAACTTGCATTTCAATATTTTCAACTTGTAAAAGATTATTCAAATCTCCACAATCATTACATATAATTTTTATTCACTGAACATTGAATTCATCTGAATCTTTTGATTTTTCGCATACAAGAGACTTCACAAATTATGTTGTGCTTCCAAGGATGGCTATATTTTGATCAATTACTACCATAGATTTTTATATGATTGTAGGTATAGATCAAATTCAACATGATTTCAACAAGTTTCAAATACTTTATTTATACGTACAAATGATGGTCATAGTGTCTCAAACATCCTTTGATAAATCTTCACAATTGAAAATTCTTGCTTGAATGCTTCAAAAAGTTCACTTTGTGTTGTATCTATAAAATGTTTTGGATGAGATATTTTTGTACCATCTTCACCTATTATTTGCATAGTATCCCTTCTTTTTTAATGGAAAAAGTAGGGTTTACCACCATGAATGAACAAGATGATAAACCACTAGATATTTTTCTTATTAAAACGCTCAGTTATGAGGGCCAAAATGCCAAAGTAACAATTAGAAACTAACCCTAACTTTTATAACAACTATGAGGGAATTTTTTAGAGCATAAAAAGCTATGTACCTGGTCAAAAAGTTGTTTCTAAGCCATAGAGGACTCATTCGCCTTTTGTGGTGAATGGGTCCCTTTTAGGTTTCAGAAAACTAACTTCTAGGTTCTATTCCTTGATGTATGCACTTCTAGATCCCCAGTTATCAACTTCTAGAATTCAGTATGCAATTTTGTAGCTTCAATTCTTTTATTTTGCACTTTGAATGACAACTTTTGCAACTTGACAACTTTGGCAATTTTACTCCAAATCTTGCTCCACTTGATCTTCAACCTGTAAATCCACAATCACACACTCAAGGGCAGAAAAACTTGTTTTTGTTAGGGGATATGGATTTTCCTCAGTCAAACCCCTTTTAGGCAATTAAACCAATTGATGAAATAATGAAATAGAAGCATGAAACATGAAATATACAATTGATGATACCTTGGATGTTTTCTTGGAGTACAAATCAACAAACTAACATGAAGTGGCCATGGGGAATGTATATCTTGATCTCAAATAGATGTGAAACAATGCTTGCAAGAAGGATCTTCAATGCTACATCAACAATCTTGGCTCAACAACATGCATGAATGCATAAAACCCTTGACATGATGAAATGATCTTGAATTGCTACAATAAACTCCTCTACTCTTCCTTGAAATGACTTATAAATGCTCTTGAAATTCTCTTGTAGACTCAAATTGTCTATAAGGATGCTCTCTCAAAGTTTCTAGGTGAAACAATGTGAATTAACCCCTTATTTATACTAAACTGAGAGATTAACCCAAAAATTCAAAGAACTAAGGCCAACACCAGATCTAGAAAGAAAGATAATTAAATTTCCACCAGAATGAAATTCAAAATGTAACGCCCATCCCGAAACCCTAGAGGACAACACACTAACACCTAAAATATAACAAAAAAAAATTGAAGTGCAATGAAAACATTGATGCAAATGAACATTAACTACGCTACATGATTCCCATCCACTAACTAGCAAGAAACTATAATTTGTTACATTAAATAAATGCTAAAATCAATAAGGAATTACATCTAATCATCTCATTTAATCCAATAATCAATGTGATATAACCATAACATGAATTTATAGAGATCAATTGATTCAACCCATTTAATTTACATATACAATAACATCTAATACATAGTCCATTGCATAATAGAGATTAACATCAATTTACATCATTACATTTATACATCTAAACATCAACATCTCCTCCTATACATGTGAGGAGTGTACATCAAGTATGATACATGATACATCAAATTTTGATACAATACACGTACACGAGTAACAATCCACATGAGCCGGTACAATTCAAAAGTCTTCAATCTAGGAGAAATCACCACAATCACGAACATGGAGAGGGAACCCAATGGAATGCAAAGCATGTTCCACCCAACCATGTGGAACCCTAAGGTCCAACCCCCATGCTAGGAGATAGCAAAGGGTCACCACCACAATCAATCAAAAGACATAACACAACACAAGGGCTATCATGACATCAATGAACAAGTACAATACAACATCAGACGAGAGTACACCACTTCCAGAGGCACACAAACATCCAGGGGGGACAAAAATCAATGGAATACTAGGTTTTCGTAGGAGGAGTGTCATCACATAGGTTACTATGGGTTACCCTGGCGTAACCTTCCTAGGCTACTGGACTACCTAGCCACCTCTACCAGCCACCGAACCTCCATACATGCTATGTGGGATCAACATACCTTCCAGTTGGACCAGGCAGTTGATCTTTCCATTCTAGGACTTCCCACTCATCTCAAGCCTAAACAAGCACTTAATCCATGAGTGAGCCGATATCTTGATTGATGTGAATTACCCAACCCCTTAATTCATTTTAGATTATCACTTGATTAAACTCATAATGGGTTACCCTAGACCTGCCACTTTGTGTGCTAGACCCCCATTGAGAGCAACTCCCCCTTACCAACAACTAGGACACCCAATAAAATAAAAAGAGTAAATCGAATATACACATTCGCAAAAAATCATTAACAATACAACATGGCAAGGCATAACCCTTCCTGCTTATAAGTTTCCAAAGGTTCCAACCACATAGATGAATACAGTGTGCAAGGCTAAATACCATCACATACTCATTTAATCGCAAACAATCCTCTCAAAGGATAACAATAAAATTATATTAGAAAGACAATTCTCCTTAGCCTCTGGAAGACTCCTAATATTCGTTTCCTAAAATGACTTAAACATAGGTACAAAACCCAAACATAACTGAGGCATGAACCCACAAAAGCACAATCCATGAAGATAAGATTGACGATTTCAAGAGGAACAACACATGAATATCCAACAAGTAACAATTTTCCCTTAGTCTCAAAAAGCAATCCCAATGACCAATTACACGAAAGACTTCTACTTCAAACATTAACAAATTTACTCCAATATTCCAATAGTTTTACATAATACATCATAAAGGCTAACAAACCCTATCAAATAATTATGAAATTCACAATAGATCAATTCTACATCTATTAAGAAATCTCAAGAGGAATCAAGCTTATTGCTATCAAGGTAAATATTCTAACTTTTCTTAATTATAAAAATTATTCGATTATAAATCAAACAATCTTCTCTAACAAAACTACCAATTGGCTTTATTATAAAATAATTTTTCATAGGATATAATTAATCTAGTAGTCACAAATTTACTAGATATTAATATACAAAAATATAATTATATCTATATGTGTGTGTGTGTATACTCACATATATATAAATATATATATATATATATATATATAAGTAATCAAGTAAGTTATAAGGTTGTTGTTACCAAAACACTAATTCAAATTGAAAGAAATATGTACATATATATAAGTATGTATAGAAATATATTTACATGCATATACTAGTATATCTTTAAGTAAAGTTTGGTTCCCAAAATATCGACTAGATTTTAAACAACATTATCATGCTAAAATAAGCCTTCAAGCATCAGCATACAGGAGTATTTATATACAAGGGCTTACAAGTATGAATGTACATAATATATATATATATATATCGACTATGGGAGTGATTGAATACATTACAGCGTGTAATCTAACTTAAATGGCAAGAAAAAACAAAAACCACATGAAATAAATCACCATCAAACCCCTAACATTTGCTAATACCTATAAATCGAATTAGATACAATAATTATTACATTCTATTGTCAACAGGGTATACGCCTATGAAGATTAATGATAACATTTGAAACTCCACTTACATCAGTTACTAATACTCAACTTTTAGAGCAATTTGATTACCAATACCACACATAATCCAAACTTGGAATCAACAGTTAAAATCTCTAATTTAGCCAACATTCACTACAGTCAGATAATGATATGACACCAAATTAAAGCACAAGAGAAGGTTATACGCATAGTCCATTCTAATGCTAGATGATGTCATAAATATAAAAGTCAGAGAGATCTCTAGTAATGTTTAAAACCAATTCTTGGCATTTTCAAAAGTTATTTTCATTGTTTTGGGAGGACGAAATTTTATTGTTTCGTCACCAAAGACGGCATATCTATGGTGAAAAGATTGCAACGGTAGTGGGTGTTAATTAATTTAGATTTTAAATTAAAGTTTTTAATTTTAGACTCTAACTGAGTTTCAAATTTAGCTTTAAATTAGATTCAGTTTTTAAATTTAGATTTTAAATTTAGATTTTAATTTAGCTTTTAAATTAGTTTTTAATTTAGTTTTTAATTTTATATTTTTATTTAAATTTTCATATTTAGTTTTAATTTAGTTCATATTTTAATTTAATTTAGATTTAAGACTAGTTTTTAATCTAGATTAGTTTAGATTAGATTAATTTTTAGATTAGTTCTATTTTAGATTAATTTAACTTTAGTTTAGATTAATTTCTATTAGTTTTTAATTTTAGATTAATTACTAACTTTAAATTAGTTTTAAATTTTAGATTAATTTTAGATTAGTGTCTTTTTTTCATAGCTTAATTATTGACTCTGTGGCTAATCATTGGTTTTTCTATTGCGGGTTTGCATGTCAAAGGCTCAAAAATATAAACATACGTTTGATGAAGATTTGAAATCAAAACTACTAACTAGTTTGGTGTAGGACACAGTCAAAGGAATGTGATTTGAAACTAAGAGTATTCATTTTATTAGATCACATTTTTCAATTGGTGCTTAAAAAGAACAACTATCTTCTTTTCACATAGATTTAACTAGGAGGTTAATGAACAATGTTTTCTATGCTTGAAGGGGTGGTAGGTATTATGCTCTCACCTTGTGCAAACTCAGTGATCAGAAATCCAAAACCATCCACTTTTGTGTTTACCTCTTAGAGGGACTTCCTTGGTGGGAAAAAGTACTCACCCCAAGGGAACAACCCAACCGGTAACAGGCTAAAGCCAAGCTACTTCCATATGGTATATAAAATGGGTGCTTGAGGAAATCTCAATACCACGAGTGAAAATGTGTTATGCAGACTAGTGTCTCCCCCAGTGCCCATGAGGCATGTAGAATTTTGTATAGTGTAACCTCTACATTTTGGAAGTCTCCTTAACGGAGTTATCTAGCCTCATGTATAACCACTCGAACAGATTCCCTTACTAAGAACCTTTGTGTAGTAGCCAAAATCCTTTTATTTGTTTGTGCAGGAGGTTGAACCTCTGAAGTCATCCCACCATTTTGCAGTTCAAAGTAGAGATGGAAAATTCCTCTTTGGGGAATTCGGAACTTGGTATGCCCGAGAAGTGTGTGCACTATAAGGGGGGCATGTGCTACCAAGTTCCTAGGTCATCTACTCTAAATAGGTGTGGCTAGAGCAATCCAAGTGGGAACCCAGCAAATATTGTCCTGGCCAGCCATAGGTTGTGCTTGTCTTCAAGTCAAGTCAAAACATTCAAATATTGTTCTTTCATGTTTGAACTATATTCTTGTCAAAAACATTTTCAATCACACTCAAACATCATCACCTATTATAACCTTTGGGTCTCATGCTTCATTCATCATAATAATCATCCCTAAACCATCTATAACCTTCCTAAAATTTTAGTAATCATCCTATAGCATCCTCACAATATCCCAAAACTTTCCTCAAATCCTTTCTAAACTTCCCAAGATCATTTATAATCCTCTTTCAAAAACTCTCAAAGCCAAACATGCCTTCATCTCTATCTTCCACATCATTTTCTACTAAATCTTCATCTAAACCTAAACCAATAATCACACTTAAGGGAGTTCCTAATGACTTTCCTCCAATAAAACCAAATTTTGTGCTTAAGGGAGTTCCTAATGGCATTCCTCCAATAAAACCAAAATTTGTGCTTAAGAGAGCCCCCAATCACATTACACCACCTAAACCAATAATCACACTTAAAGGAGTCCAAGCACCATCCTCTCCATCATTCATGTCTAACCGCTATCCTTCATATTCATCTATGACCCATGAACGAGACCAAAGGATTGAATATTTTGACTATCATTTGAAAGAGCTTGAAAAACAACTAGAATCCAAAAATTTGAATGAAGTGATGCAATCATCTCATAAGCCTTTATTGTCACCAAAAACTACATCATCCAAGTTCAATGTCCATGAATTTTTGCAAAGGCTAAATAAGAAATCCAAATCTAAGTCCTCAATCACAAATAATATAGTGCAATCTTACCATGTCATGCATCTATCTTCATCCCCCATAAGTCAAAATAAACCTCATGAGTCTTTCACCCAAGTTAACAAATCTATCCAACCATCCTCTCCCATCATACCATCTACATCCAATGATTCATTTCAATCTCTTAGTCCAAATCCTACTAGCATAGACTCCCCTACACATCAAGATCAAAGTATTCTTTCCACTCCATTCAATGACACCAAAAATCTCCAATCCTCTCCAATATTTGACCAAGATCCCATCTCTCAAGAACCTCATGATGATCCCCTTATCTCTTTTTGTTTCATCCAAGATGATTCCATTGCATCCCAAGAGCATGATAATTCTTCCATCATATCCAATGATGTCCTACCATCTAATGATCAAGACATGCTTTCTACAAAATCTCAGGATTCCCTTCCTCATCAAGATCAAGATATACCTCCATTCAAGGATACCCTTTCATTCCATGGTTATATTCATCCTTCTCATTATCAAGATATTCCTTTCATACCACTTCATGATGATTCCATACCTAGTAAAGATCAAGTTACTCCATCTCCTACACCTTGTGATCCTTTTCCAAGTCAAGATCAAAGTACCTCATCATCCCCATGTCAACATCCTATCACCCATCCTAATTCCCCTCATGATCACAATCCTCCACAAGAGTCTATCACCCCTATTCAAGCTATCCATGAGCCCCTTACCTATCAAATGGGTTCTCTCACTTTTATCCAAGGTGGTTTACTCAAAGATCTTGTTAATCCTTCCATATCACATCCACCTCGCGATGGACTTGCATCTTGTTTCATAAATAATACATATCCCATTGGAAAAAAAATGTGTCAAAGTATGAACTACAAAGGAAAAGGATTTGGCCTTCATGAACAAGGTATCCTTGAACCCCTTTATATCCAAGAAAATCCATATTATCATGGCCTTGGCTATACAGCTCACACTCAAGACATTGGTACCCATCGTAAGTCTAGATTCTGTCAAAATAAACCTAAGTATCCTAGTCCATCAAACCTTTCATCTATCATTGGTCCTTATCATCCAGACCCTAGTTCATCAACCCTTTTATCCATATTGGGGCCCTACATCCCTCCATCTCATATTCATCAAGAACAAAAAAGGCACACATCCTTGATTCCCTCTCAAAATTCTACCTGCATTAACCCATCCATAATACCACCATGTCGTTCATCTCCATCCACCCATCCCATTGCTCTTGGAAGCAATTTGGGTGCCAAATATCAAAATATTTCATATCAAAAATCCACATATATCAAAGGATCAACATGTCTTCTTGAAGAGACATGCAAAAATAAAAGAAAATCTGATCCAAATTTAAAAGAAAAAAATTCAAAGGCCACAAAGTTCCACAAAGCAAAAAGAAAAATTTCAAAGACCACAAAGGTCCACAAAGCAAAAAGAAAAATCTCAAAGGCCACAAAGTCCCACAAAGCAAAAATAAAATTAAAAAGATATTTGAATTCCTAAAAGTCTCATAGAAGCCATAAAACCTAAATTGGCATCCAAATTTGTTAATCCAAAAGCTTCCTCCAATCATCCATCTAGAAACTTGTCGCCTTCAAACTCTATTTTTTCTCCATCACTCCACCACCCTTCAAGGTGTGTTCCAATGTTGATCTTTCCATCCTTTCCATCTATCCATCAACAAGAATTCCAGCCTCCTATCCATTATACAACATTCATCCCCCATTATCCTCCTTTAATCCAAACCTTTGCATAAGTCATTAGCTTCTTCCATCATATCATTAATCTACCAACATTTATGAGCCTAATCCTCATTTCCATGGTTTATTATAGCACATATTAGAGGGATTTTAGCCATGAAACTTGATGCTTGAGTTCTTTCTCCATCTCCCTATCATGCATATATTATCTTTCATATTCATTTATCCCTATCCATATCCTATCTTCCTTATGCCTCTTGCACTTTACACTTGGGGGCAAGTTTTGTCCATCTTATCATTCACATTCATTATCCTCTTTACATTCATCCTTTACCTTTCCACGTTTGATCTTGACAAGGTTAAGGATATTCTTGAACCTCATACATCTCATCCTATACACTTTATCCATATCTTCCATACACTTTATCCTTCACCTTATCCATATTCCATCATTCCATCCAAATGCATCCTTTCTTCCCTTCCGTGTTCTTGATGAGGAATAGGGGAAAAATACTTAGGCATTGTGTCCATATATTATCCGGTTGATCTTGATCATCCTATTCATTATCATTATCCTTGCATTCTTCCATTCCATATCTCCTAGCTTATCAAAAGCCATGTCCCATTTCCTTCCTTTGTTCTTGATGAGATTAGGGGAAAAATTGCAAACGCATCCTTTGGATTTCCTTTCATATCCTTATGTGTTATCATTTTGTCATAGTTCATATCCTTATCATTTATCCATGATTACACTACCCCAGGGTGGGCCATCATCTCCCTTTGCAACCTCGAACCTTATCATGCAAATCATATTTGAGACTAGTTGTAAAACATTATGCAATCCTCCTATCTTTTCTCAATCAATCATCAATCTTATCGCACTTAGAGGAATCAATGATCCCAAGTACTTACCATCATCATGCCCTATGGAACAATCATTCCTAGCATCCAATCAACCAACCATTATCATCTTTTGACAAGAGATATGTTGCTTGTGTGACATGTTTTGTAGTGAATCTTTCATTTTTATCTATCATTTATCCATGGTTTCATTACCTCTATTGTGGAAGATCTTATTCCTTCAATCATACATCTATCACATTTCATCACACTCCATCTTTAAAACTTCAAAAAATCCATAAAAATAATAAAATGTTCTAAAAAAATCCATAAAAATCATAAAATGTCTTGAAAAAAATCCATAAAAATCATTAAATGTCCTGAAAAAAATCCATAAAAATCATAAAATGTCCTAAAAATATCCATAAAAATCATAAAATTTCTTGAAAAAATCCAAAAAAAATAGATATTCCAAAAATCCAAAAAAATCAAATATTCCAAAAATCCAAAAAAAATCAAATATTTCAAAAAATCCAAATATCCAAAAAAATACCATAAATCCAAAAAAATAGTGACACTTTCATATCACCACATAGCTTTGAACTTCAACAAAATCATAATGTGTCACGATTAACAATCAAACGAACATTACAACATACTTTCAATCCATCTTTCAAACCAAACCAAACGCATAAATTGTAACAAGAATTAGTTCTACATTGAAGCATGATGCATGTTTGTTTGTTGATCTTTGAATATTTTATGATTTTATCTTTGGTGGCATGTCTTTTAGCTTCTTGAGGATGTCTTGGACTAGAGAGGCGAGGATGGGGCATGTTCACTTGTTTGTTGTTTGTGGATTGTTTCTCATTTACAAGATGACTCGTCTTAAGACATGGTTGTCTAAAATCATCGAGGACCTATCAGTCTACTATGGATGAGAGAATTACTTGTTTGATAGTGTCTTTCATGCAATAAGTATTCAGGTCATCTAAGGTCCTTATACCTAGATGCCTATACTTCTCTACTAAATAAAAAATACAAATAATATTCAAGTCATCTAAATGTTCATGTTATCTAGACACTTATACTAATTTGTGACATAACAAGCTCTATGATGATAAAGCACTTGTTAAAGCACAATAAGCTTCATCACCTCCATGTCTTCATTTCTCTTTTCACCCATCATTTCTTCTATCATCCATTTCCTTCATCATTTCATTTTCTTCATGCTCCTTATTTCAAAGAATGATTAATTGGTTTACATAATCGATGCTTGTCTTTTAATCTAAATAGCAAATCAATCAATATGCTTCTTAATCACTCAATCTATTAAGAAATCATTTTTTTTTGCGCTAGCATCAATCTTAATTAGTTTAATCGGCTTAATCAACTTATCAACCCGGCTATACTAGTCATTTACATCAATTGTTCAGTTACGACCATCAATTGTGCATTTTCATCAAATGTGCATCTTCGCTTAATCACTTGTGCAATATCAATTATAAAATATTCTCCTCGTGATCTATCAAGAGATCAATCTTATCACAACTTGTTCAATCAATCTCTCAAGGGGGCATATCATCCTTATCATCATCCTTACCAAGATATCCCTGGGGAATGTATCAATTAATCAAATTTTTTTCTTTGAAACAATGCAACAAACTGCATTGTCTCAAAGAGGGAAAAAATGTAGATGCATAAAAATGTCATCTTAATCATTTTTATCCATTGCATATTTTAATTGATCATCTGCATAATCATATCTCCATAAAACCATTAAAATATTATAAGCATTTATAAGAATTTATTCATAACCATAATCCATTTACATAATCATTTAGTCATTTATCCATTTGCATATTTCATTATCCCATTTCATAAATATTTATTGTTTCATTATTCATCAACATAGTCATAAATCATTTAACCATTTCATAAATCATTAATTCATCCATTTGCATAAATCATTTCACTTTGACCATTTGCATGATTCTCCATTTGCATTAATCATTAAAATGCATTCAAATATTTCATTAAATAATTTAAAATTCATAAATCAACTTCCATGAAATTAGCTCAAAATTGCACATTAAACTCATAAATCATTCCATGGAATTAGCTCAAAATTGCACATTTTGAGTTTCCAAACATGAATCATGGCATAAATCACTCCACTCATTTCTTGTTTCTCATTTTCACATTATGCATTCATCTATAAAAACCTCCTCCTCACTTTTTAGGGGACACATTTTTCAATTTCAAAACTTGATTTCATATTCTCAAATTCATTCTATAGAGCCTCTTGTGCTCTTGCTGCAAAAATCTGAGAACAAGGAAAAGACATTGTAGATAGGATGACAATAGAGTCAATTTTCTCTTTGAAGGCATTTGTTTTTGTTTTTAGCATAGTTTAGATTTCATTTTGAGCATGTATTCAATTTGGGAAAGGCTTTATTGATGCAGTGATGGAAACGTTTTAAATCTGGTTATGGTTTTAATAAGTTTTTCGTTTTCAGCCTGCACAACTTTTCCAATCTTGAGTACCAAGCCTCGAGGGCTTGTTTCAATCCATAAAGTGCTTCCTGGAACCTGCATACATAGTCCTCATTTTTTGATAAGATGAACCCTTCAAGTTGTTCAATATGTATCTCTTCTTCAAATTTTCCATTTAGAAAGGTTGATTTGACATCTATCTGTTATACTTTGAAATTTCTAAAACAAGAAAATGCCAAAAATGTCCTTATAGCCCTCTAAATGTGCAACAGGGGAAAATGTTGATCACACAATTATATTGAGGGGGGTTGAATCAATATAAGAAAAAAAATTACTTTTTCAAAACTTAACCACCATAGAAATAGAAATCACATAATATCTAACAATTATGCAACATAAGAACACATTATTTACGTGGAAACCCTTTTATGAGGAAACCATGGAAAATATTGCTTATATAAGATCTTAAAAAAATTGTAGGAACCAACCCACAAGAGATATCAATCCTCTAATGATTTGTAGGAACCAACCCATTGGAGACACCAATCCCCACAATCGAGCACCAACTCAGCAAGAGACACCAATCTCTTCTTTTGGGAGGCACCAACCTCTTCTACAAAACATCACCTTTGGGATGTTCCTCCTTCAATGGATGATGAACATATTATCTTCACAAAATATAAATATGCATAATATCTCTCTCAAAAATCTGCTCTTGAATGATACAATCACTGTCATACACATTCTTTCTCAAATTTGCATGCACTACCCTTTACAAATCTTCCATAAACTTCTGTTAAATTCATTTATTTTTGCTCCAATTCTACCTTGATCTTGGCTCCAAATCTGCCTTATATCTCTACTCTAAATCCATCTTATATCTCTACTCAAGTTCTGCAATAAAGTCTAATCTAAAATGATGCAATTTATGATTCAAATTCTACTCCAAATCAAGCACAAGGTCTACTCCAAATCAGCCCTTGGGTCTGCTCCAAATCTACATTTAGAGGTCTTTTCCAAATCAAGCACAATGTCTACTATAAATCTACCTTAAAGGCCCGCTCCAAATTAGGCACAATGTTTGTTATAAATCTACTCTTTTCTTCTTAAATATTCTCTTATTCTCTTAATTTCTACACTTAAAAGGAATGGTTTTGCATTGAAGAACTTACTTTCTAACCTCCAAAATAACTTGTATTTATATCCAAATCATGCACTTTACCAAAAGTAGGTTGACCAAGATTTAACATAAAATTTATTTTAAATATTTAAATTCACCTTTCAAAGTAGGTCGGTCATCTTTGATAAATACTAATTTAATTTGAGGTCAGCCATTCATGGGAGACAACACTTCCTTAAGGGTTTGGCCCCTTTAATTAATATTTTATTTTAATTTCTACCTTTTAAATCTAGTGCTTTCATAAGTAGATGGAGGTCGTCCATAAATAAATTAAATCAAACTTGTATTATTCCTTGTCTTCAATCAACGAACTTTTCATCACAAAAGCCCTCCTTTGACATCAATTATAGTAATTCTAACAATCCTATCCATACATCTTTAACAAAAATGACAATATTTCCAACAATATACCCCTTTTCGTTGATGGCAACACAAACATAATCATCTCCATTTTCATTTCTCCCCTTTTATTTGTCTTTCCCCCTTTGACATCAATGGAAAAGGAGTGCAACATACTTTTCTCCTTCACAATGAAATACTCATTTTTTGTGATGCTCCCCCTTCCTAGATGAGACTCTCTTACTATAGCATTTCCTTTTGATGTTAATGGCATCATTTTTCCTTTCCTATAACTCTTCCTTATTGTAACTCTCCCCCTTTGTGCAACTTTCATCCTTTGACAACAATGACAACCTTCATATAGAATATGCATTAGTTGATCTATCCCAAAATTGTCTTTTCTTCATAGCTAAAAGATAGTGCATTGATTATCTCCCCCTTTCTCTTCTTCTCCCTCTTTGACAACAATGGAAAAAAGGACCTTTCTTTTTTTATGGGGCTAAAAGATGATGCAATCCAGTAAGCTTCCCCTGAAATCATGATTCTCCTTACAAACTTAGTGATTCTTCTTGTCCATGGATTTTATTTCTCTTGCTTGTGTTTCCTCTTCTAAACTTTTGTAGAGTCTCCCTTTTGTTTGGCTATGTTGTCCTCATTTTTGTTCATTATAGGTGGTTGTGCAAAGCCACTTCTACAAAAGTGTGCAATGTGACCATGATTGTTGCACTTGTAAAATCTCATGGGGAGATTTCTTAAAACCTTTTGCACAATTATTGCATCCTCAATCTTCTCTTCAAGACCACTGATAGTGTTGACGATTCATTCACGTGAAGTAGATAAGCAGCAATATTTTACCCATCCTTCATCTTCAAACTCTCAAATTGTCTCATGTGGGTTTGAAGCTTAGCCATCATAACCTTGTCATCTCCTTCATATATATTTTTCAATTTATCCCACATGTCATTAGTGGATTTGCAGTGCATAGCCCTCACAAACTTTGATTCAAATAATCCATGCAAGATGGCATTTTTTTTCTTTTGCATTGTTCTTGCTTGCCCTCTTTTTGGCTTGATTTTTTATTGTAGGTATAGGAGCATAACCAACTTCAATGGATCACTAGATATCATATCCTAGAGCATTCAAATAACTCTCCATCCTTATGCTCCAAAAGGCATAATTTGTTTCATCAAATTGCTTTGCCCTATTTGAGGAAAATCCATATCCTTCAACCAGGTGTGCTTCCATGATCTACCTTCAAGCATTTAAGCTCTTTCTGAAGGAACCACCTCTAATACTAATTGATGAGCACACAATTATACTGAGAGGGGTGGTTGAATCAATATACGATAAACTTTTTTTTTTTAAAACTTAACCACCATAGCAATAGCAATCACATAAAATCCAACAACTATACAATACAAGAACACATGATTTATGTGGAAACCCTTTCAAGAGAAAACCATGGAAAAATACTGCTTATGTAAGATCTTACAAAATTTGTAGGCACCAACCCACAGGAGACACAAATCCTCTCTTTAATGAATTTTAGGCACCAACCCACTGGAGACGCCAATCCTCACAAATAAGCACCAACTCAACAAGAGATGCCAGTCCCTTCTTTTGGGAGGCACCAACCTCTTCTAAAAAATATCTCCTTTGGGATGTTGCTCCTTCAATGGATGGTGAACATATTATCTTCACAAAATCTCAATATACATAATCTTTCTCACAAATTTTCTCTTGAATGATACAATTATTGTCATACACTTTCTTTCTCAAATTTGCATGCACTGCCCTTTACAAATCTTCCTTAAGTTTGTTGTTAACTTTGTTTATTTTTGCTCTAGTTCTGCCTTAATCTTTGCTCCAAATTTGTCTTATATCTCTGCTCCAAATCCGCCTTATATCTCTACTCAATGTTTGTAATAAAGTCTACTCCAAAATGATGCAATTTCTTATCCAAATTCTACTCCAAATAAGGCAAAAGGTCTACTCCAAATCATCTCTTAAGTCTGCTCCAAATCAAGCATAACGTCTATTATAAATCTACTCCTTTTCTTCTTAAATCAGCTCTCTTTTCCTAATTTATGTACTTAAAAGTAATGATTTTGCATTGAAGAACTTATTTTCTAACCTTCAAAATAACTTGTAATCCAAATCATGTACTTTACCAAAGGTAGGTCAGCCAGGATTTGACATAAAATTTATTTTAAATATTTATATTCGCCTTTCAAAGTAGGTCAATCGTCTTTAATAAATATTAATTTAATGTGAAGTCGGCCATCCATGGGAGATAGCACTTCCTTAAGGGGTCGACCCCTTTAATTAATATTGTATTTTAATTTCTACCTTATAAATTTAGTGATGCCATAAGTAGATGGAGGTCGGCTATAAATAAATTAAATAAAACTCTTATTATTCCTTGTCTTTAATCAATGAAATTTTCATCATGGAAGTCTTCCTTTGACATCAATGATAATAATTCTAACAATCTTGTCCATATTCCTTAGACATCAATGACTATTTCAACAAATGTTTCTTCAAAATCAATTCACTTGACTTGAGCATATCCCTTGCGTAGTAGCCTTGATTTATTCCTCACAACTTGGTCATCCTATTTCAACTTGTTCCTGAAAACCCACTTACTGCCAATGACATTATTGTCCTTAGATCTTCAAACAAGTTCCCAAGTTTCATTCTTCTCAATTTGATCCAAGCCCTCTTGCATAGCATTTATCCAATACTTATCTTCACTTGCTTTTGTAAAGTTTTTTGGTTCTATTTTGGAGAGCAAGGACATATTCGCATGTTCTAATGTATTGGAAAATCTCTTTCTCGTCTAAATTTTTGTGTCTTTGTCACCAAGAATTAAATCTTCTAGATGATTCCTTTGAAAAAATCTAGATGGTATCTTAGAGGGTGCCTTTGATGGTGTCTTTGTGTTTCTTTTCTCAACTTCCTCATTTTTAATTTCTTCCTCTACTTCCTCTTCTTTGTCAATATCTTCCTTTTGGCAATCAACTTCTTGTGTTATTTCCTTCTAATGCCTTTCTTCATCCTCTCTTTTTTTTTGCTTTCAATAGTTGTATGCAATCTCTTATTGTAACACCTCTAGGCTTTGCTCCTTGAAGTGTAACCAAGGAAAATACCTCCATCGGACCTTGAGTCAAATTTTCCCTAAACTTTATCTCTTCTTATATAGCACTTTCTCCTAAATACTTTGAAGTAATTCATTGTTGTAGGCCTTCTCTTGCATAGTTCATATGGTGTTTTCCTATTGTTTACCCTTAGTAGTGCTTGGTTTAGAATGTAAACTGTCATATGAACTGCTTCTCTCCAAAAATGTTTGATAGCTTGGCCTCATTTAACATGGTTCTTTCCATTCCTTGAATTGTTCTATTCTTTCTCTTAACAACTCCATTTTGTTGTGGAGTCCATGCAATTGAAAATTTTCTTCTTATTCCATGTTGTTCATAGAACTCTTCAAATTCGTTTGAAGTGAACTCTCCTCTATTAGATCTTAGGAATTTGATTTTTATCCTAGTTTCATTCTCTACTAAGGCTTTGAATGCCTTAAACTTCAAAAATGTAACCTGAGTCATCTTGAAATAATCATCAATTAATAATATAAACAACTCTCACCTTGTAAGCTTTGTGTCCTTGTTGGCCCACATAGATCACTATGGATAAGTTCCAAAGGCTTTGATGTAGAGTACTCCTTTGATTTGAAGCTTGTATTTGTTCGCTTTCCATGTTGACACTATTTGCAAATAGTATCAGGAGGCTTTGCAATCTTCAACATGTCCCTCATGGCTTGCTTATTGTTGATCTTCACAATATTGTCAAAGTTCAAATGTCACATCCTTCTATGCCACAACCAGCTCTCATCTTCTTGCCCCATGTAGCATCTCTCTCCTTTGATTTCAGTAAGGATATAAAAACTATTCGTGATTCTACTTGCATATGTGACTAGCTTCCCTATGCTTGCTTTTCAGATTTCACAATCATTAACATGAAATGTGTGAGTGTGCCCTTGGTCACACATTGACTCACTTAAAAGATTATGTTTCAATCCTTTGACATATAACATATTTTCAATCTCGATCTTCCCATTGTCAAGACTAAGAGTGCATTTTCCCATTATTATCAATGTAGCATTACCTCCAAACTTCAAGGTTCTTCAATTTACTTCCTTCAAAGTGAGAAACTTGCTTTTATACCCTATCATGTGGCTTGAACAACCATTGACAATATACCACTGATTTCTCTCCTTTTGAGTATGAAGGGATTTTTGCACTAGCATGGATCTCTCCTTTTCTTGCTCATGCTTCTTCCAAACTCTCGTAGATTCCTCCTTTTGCTTGTCATGAACATCCTTCTTATTTTGTCTATGAAGCTTTGCTAAATTACTTCTAAAAAAATGTGGTGTATGACCAAAGTTGTTACACTTGTAGCAAATAATGTTGTAGTCCATTAGAAGAGCAAATGAATTTCAATTCATCTTTAAGAAACCAAAATCAGTCCTTGCACAAACTCTACAATCCACTGCTTTATGATCAAATTGATTGCATGAAAAGCAATAACCATAGAAAGAGTGTTGGAACCTTGTCACATGTGCATGTATTGAAGGGAATGATCTTCTATAGTTACCCTTGTCCTTGTTAGGGATATTACCTTCTTCCTTCTTGGTGCTCTCACTATTGATTGATCTCTTGATAACATCAACATAGCATCTTTGCTTTTCTTCATTCATCTTATTCTATGACTCTTTGGGATCTTCTTTAGTAGGCATCAAATTCTCTTCAAATTCAAACCAGTTTTGGTAAAAGGTGATCTTTTGTAATTTACAAGATCATCTAGAATTGCAACACCCTTCTCAAACTCCAAGCTTTTGTTCAACTAATCATTAGCATTTTCCAATTCCTTCCTCAAGGAAACAATTTCACACTCAAGTTCTCACAGTCCTCTCCCTTCACCTTTAGTTGATTTCTTACCACCTCTTCTATCCTCCTTGCCTCTTCAATTTGAATTTTCAGATTGAGTGATCATTTCCTTCGACTCTTCAAGACTTTATGATATTTTCACCTTAGATTTGCATTCCTTTTTCTTTGAATTCTTCTTTCTAAGCCTCTTGATCTCATATAGGGCAGTAATGAGTTCTTCCTCCAAATCTACTTCAGCATCCTCTTCTCCTTCTAACTCTTTTTTTTTGTCTTCACTTTCTAAGGCATCATCCTTTGTTTCTATTGACATTAATAGAATCTTTTCTCTATCGTTGTCAGAAATGCTTCCATCACTCTCTTCGGATGAGCTACTATCTTCCTTAGAGTAGAGGCTCTTCTTATGCTTACAAAAGTCCTTATTTTCATGCTTGCCCCGTGTGCAATTCTTCTTGTGATGGTGATGTTTCCTTCCTTTCCTCTTACTATAGTCTTCTTCCTCACCACTACTTTCACCTTCGGCATGTGGACACTTAGCAAAAAAATGTTCTATATTACCACAATTAAAACATTTAAGGGTATACTTACCTTTGTGTTTTTCAAATCCTTTCTTGAGTTTTCTCATGAAGTGAGCTTCTTCTTCATCGCTTAAACTATCACTTGATTTGGCTTTATTCTTCATTTTCTTTGAGGCTTTGAGGATGGCTTAACGCTTTGATGTCTTCTCCTTCTCAGTCCTCATTTTGTATGTCGCACATGAGGATCCCATGCAGCTCATCCATCTTCAATGTATTTAGGTCCTTCATTTCTTCAATAGCGGAAACTTGTGCATCAAATCTCAAAGCAAGAGATCTTAGTACTTTTTGCATGATCACCTTCAAAAGTGTTTCGTTGATTCTCAATGCATCACCTTAACAAATTCAAATTCTAATAGACCACACAATGGCATTCATAGCTTTTGCATTATTTTCACTAGCTCTCTTTCCAACTTGATTTGTTGGTGGAGAAGGTGGTGCAACATAACTATCCACTATTGATTATCAAATGTCAAATCCAAGTGCAATTAGGTAGGTGTGTATCCTTATGGTCCAGAACACATAGTGTGTTTCATCAAACAATGGGGCTCTATTTGAAGAGAATCTTTCTTGGCATGCCATGTGTACTCTTGAAATCCACCTTTTAACGATTAGGCTATTCTTTAAGGAACCTGCTCTGATACCAATTGATGAACACACATTTATATTGACAAGGGGGGTGAATCAATATAAGACAATCTTTTACTTTTTCAAAACTTAATCGAACACAATAACTTAAATCACACAACTAAGAGCACAAGAAGAACACAAGATTTACATGGAAACCTTTTTGGAAAAGAATCATGACAATATTGTTTATATTAATCATAGGCACCAACCCACTAGAGACACCAATCCCCACAACTAAGCATCAACCCAGCAAGAGACACCAATCTCTTCTAATGAGAGGCACCAACCTCTCAATCTCTTCAATTAAGAGGCATCAACCTCCAAATGAATATTATGTTTGTCTTCTTGAGTATTGTTGCTTCAATATGCTGAGCAAATTTGCCTTCATACCTTCACAAAAATCTGCAATTAACTCCCTCACTGATCTGCTCAAAAACCTTCATAAAATTGCTCACAACTTTGACATAAATCTGCAACAAAATACCTTAAAACGTCTGGTCAAATCTTCAACAACTTTTGCTTTTAGATCTGCTCCAAAAACTCTGATTTTTATTCCTTTAGATCTGCTCTAATATAGAAAGATAATAAATTATTTCTTCCCTTCAAAAACTCTTTGCAACTTTTCCTTATATCTTCACAAATGGGGGCGACTTCATGAAAGAATGTCTCCTTTGCCAAGGGAGATAGCTCTCAATTTATAAGCACCTTTTCAAAACACATATTGGGCTCCAAAATAGGGTCAGTCCAGTATGAATTAAATTCAAAATAATCTAAATTCTCTTTGCTATCTTTTTGGGTACTACCAAGGCATGGGTCAGCTCACGCATAAAATATAATATTTATTTTATTTGAATGTACTTTAAACTCTAATTGAGCACCAATACTATACAAGACAGCCAGCAAGAAATTAATTCATTTTATCATTGTTCATTTCTGACTTTGATTTGCTTCAGCAATTTAGCAAACGGATTTGTGTTTTGGCATTAATGACAACATTTTTCCAACACTACCTTCTCACTTTTATTGATGATTGTAGCAAGCGAGTGTCAATTTATTTTCTTGAAAAAGAAAGTGAGTATTTGAAAAAAAAAAATTACGCATTGGTTGAAAAGCAAAGTGGAAAAAGAATTAAATGCTTAAGAACAAATAATGGGGTTGAATATTGTAATTATGCATTTGAACCATTTTTTGTGAAATTTGAATCAACAAAATGGGGCGGTTGAAAAAATAAATAGAACTCTTTTAGAAATGGCTCATTGTATGTTGAATTTTAGAAGTTTACATAATAAATTTTAGGGTTTGGTTGTTTCTTGTGTTGTACATATTGTGAATAGAATCCAAGCCCTAAAAAATGCCACTCCTAAAGAAGCATGGAGTGGAAAGAACCTCACGTTGGGTATTTTAAAGTATTTGGGTGTATCTTTTGGGCACACATCCCAAATAAAAATAGGGAGAAGTTACAACCAAAGAGGCATAAGTGTTTTATTATGGCTATAGTGAATAATCAAAGGCTTATATGTTAATGATTTGGTTAAAAAAAAGGGTCTTTATCAGTAGAGATATAAATTTTGATGAGCATTCACAACTTACAATCACTTCTCACTCTACCACAACAAATGATTTCCACTTTGAAAATATTTTACAAAGAAATGAAGACTCTATTGATGAGGTTGATGAATGCACTACTATGAATGAAGATATTACTATTTAAAAGGAAACAACTAATGCTTATGACCAGCCCTTTTCTGCAGCTAGTGATGATGAACTTTCAGCTAGATAGAAGACAAGGAATGTTGAAGAGACATACGGGCAAGGCCCAAAGATCCAGTGAAGGAATGGCAATGCTCTCCTGGCCAAAGTATTACAAATAAATGACCCAATCTCATTTGAGAAAGCGAGAGGGATGAAGAGGAATTTGATGTATTAATAAAGAACATAACTTGGGAACTTGTGCCACTACCCAAAAGTAAGAATGTTATTGGTTGCAAATGGATTTATAAGACAAAACTTAAATCAAATGCAGCTATAGAAAAATTCAAAGTTAGATTAGCTGCTAAAAGATTCAATCAAAAAAAGGTGGTGCTTATGAAGAAACATTTGCTCTTATCATCAAAATGAATACAATTAGAATCATCCTTTCTTTGGCTACTAATCATGGATGGCATATTAATCAAATTATATTCTCAAGTTTTGAAACTAAGAGTACTGGATAGGATTGGACGTTATAAAATATGTAACTCCCATTAGCATCAATAAGTAGATTACCCCAAGGCTCATCCACTCTGTCACAGGTCATATTCCTTTAACTGTTGGCAAATTCTCTACCCTTGAACTTTTTAATGTATAGTTTTTTTTTATATCAAACTGACGTCACAATGTCTAAGATGGCACTGGAGAAAGGAAATGTGAGTTGACATTAATTTACAGCAGCTCAAGAGCTTATGTGTCATTTTAAGTCTTCTGCAATCAAATTAACGGCACCTGAAAACCAACTGTCTCAGTTACTGATACATTGGCGTTTAGTAAGATTAACATTCTCTTTCATGATAATCAAACAAACAGATGAGTGTCATGGATATGAAACATTAGACTTCAAGGTCAGAATTTATAGCAAGAATTTTGAAATCCTTGAATACTGTAATCCAAGAGATCACAATTGCTGAACAATAAATTTGACCCTCAGCTCTGTTCCCCGCCCATCAGATCATACCATAGCATTTAAGGATACAGAAACAACTACTCAATTATGATGTAAGAATGGCCAATGATGTTCTGAAGATAATGTTTCCTTGATTTTCTCAAGCCTGTTAAGAATATTCAAAAAAGAAGGCCTGTGGTCGTTGTTGCCACTCCAGCACTCCTCAATCAACCTTGTGAAACCCAAGACATGAAATATCAACATGTGTAAGTTCAGTAGCTAAAGCCTGTAACAGCTCAAAAAGAAATCAAAATAGCTTTCCCCTAGGCTAATACCCTATTCATTATATTTCTTATGAGGCCCAATAACAGTTGGGAAAGACAAATTAAGGCAACTATAAGTAACTGGTAAAGATGAAATAAATATTAGATCTCTCACGTTTTTATCTCCGGAGTGTAAGTTTTTGCCCGGAAGAGTGGTCGGTCCCCTTTGGACACTATCTTTGCGGCTTCATATGCATCATAGCTTGCAAAAGGTGGATATCCTTCAAACATCTGCAAATCAAAGACAGACTGATAAACTGGAAATAAAAATATAGCAAGGATACCTAACATTAAGTGAGTTGAAGTTCCCAACTTAGGCAGATAACCTGCACTTTTTAACAATGAAGCAGCTGATACAAAAGAAGATAGAAGACCAGAGTTGTAATTACACTACCTCATAAAGAATCATTGCAAAGGAGAATACATCAACTTTTGCATCATATTTCCTATGCTTGAATACTTCTGGGGCCATATAACGGTCTGTATTTACATTTCATCAACTAATATTAGAAAATGTCTTTTGTAATGAATACTCATTTTTTTGACTTCACATATCTACAAAATCAAACCATTATATAGCTTATAAGCTAAGAGTAATAAATTATCAGGCATACAATAAATTTTTAACAAAATTAAGTGAGGACAGATTTTGAACTCACAGCTTCCAGTTTCTCCAGTCAATTTGTACATATCCTGAGCATGTTTCACCTTGATAAGTTTGCTTAGGCCAAAGTCTCCAACCTTCAAATGATTTTGATTCACCAGTAGTACATTTCTGAAGCTCGATGATAAAATCACATCAAAGAAACATGAGAAACAAAAACATAAAAAACATACAATTTACTAAGAAAACAATAACCTCACAAAATGCATTTTTTGCTCAACTTGGACCTTGAGACGGATGCCTCATCTGACTGGTCAGAAGAATATTCAAGACACAATTGCTCAAATCACTGACAATCATTCATGCCACAGTATTATCCTATCATAATTTGAACAGAATTTTTTGAAAAGCTTACCTTGGCTTTAAGTCACGATGAATAATGACATTGGGTTCATTATGAAGGTAAGCCATTCCCCTACAAATAACAAATGAGGATCAAAAATTTATACTTTCATGGCAATAATTTCCACTAATCCAATACAGTAATTTCTGCTGTTCAATGATTATTCCTAGAGACCTGTCAAAAATAAAGACCAAAATACCATGACTCAGATCAATAGACCACTTGTGCATATTTTATCTCAAGCAAAGCAACAGAAAAATTAAAAAAATAAAAGAAAGAAATTTATAACAATTTGTTTCTAGCTGTTCTGTAGAAGAAAAACAAATCACACTGCAAACCGAAAAGGGACCAGTACCACGAAGAACCAGTAGCTCAGTAGAATAGCATCCAGCATGCACATGGGAGGTCCCAGGTTCAACTCCAAGCTAGTCCATGCAAAATGACATGCTATAAGACCTAGAAGCTAGAAAACCCAAGCACAAAAACTCTAGCCTGCGGGTGGAGGGTTATTGGAAAAACAAACCACTGAAAACTGTGAAGTGTTAAATATAATTTAATAGGTTAATATAAAAAATAATAATGGTTGTTTATATAAACATGTTAATGAAATTCCCATACACATTCTTCTTATCACTTCGCATTATAACTGATTCATAACCCCCATAATATATTAAATACCAATCACACCAAAAGATTAGCCAAATTCCAGATGACTCAACACGCCAGAACATAGGATTACAGTCGTGTTACCCTAGCCCTTGTTTAGAGCGCGAAGTCTTCACTTTCAAAAAAATTATGTCTTAAAGTAATGAAGTCTTTCCAATTTTATCGGATGTCTTTCACCTTTTGTCAAATATTCACGTCTTCAAAAAAAAGAAAAGTAATGAAGTGTTTCACCTTTTGTCAAATATTCATGTCTCTAATGTCTTTGTTTAAAATCCAAAAAAAAATCTAAGGTATTTCATGCATGTTGGAGCTTTTACCCTAATCAGGAAAATGTCGAAGTACTTTTAAGTCACTAAGAATTCCTTTTCTCTGAGGTTCCTAGTCTATAAAGAACTCATTTTCCACAAAATTGTCAGCATTTTCTATGTCACCAAGAACTCGGTTGGTTCCAAGAAACAAAAGGAGTTGCGAAAAGTTCCTAACCATGACTTAGTTCCCATATACTAGCAAAACCACAGAAGGGAAAGAATCAACAAAACATCGGGAGTTTCATATGTTCCCAAAACATATCGAACCTTCGAAAAGTTCCCAAAACATATGCAGTTCCCAATAATGGCACATGCTCCAAAAAAGAAATTTAGTAAGGAAGAGGATTCTTAGTTCCTGATTCCCAGAGAACCCCCTATCAGAACACATAAAGATTAAAGGGTTCAAAGGCTCATAAAGAGATGGAAAGAAAGAAAAAAAAAAGATACTGAAAGTTTTGCAAGTTCCACGAACCTATAGAACTTCTGACAGGTTCTTAGTTCCTGTTTGATCTTAGACACTTGAAAGAAAGCAAAGTGAAGGAAGAGATAAGAGCTACAAACTATTTCATTGATAGAAAAGACACCATGTTGAGACTCCCCAACAGAGAAGAATATGCAGACACATGTAGAAAGAGCTACAAACTATTTCATTGATAGAAAAGACACATCTGAACAATATTGCTATAGCCTAGTTCAGAAAACCAAGAAAGGAAAAATCCAAGCTGCCTAAAAACCTTCTCACGTCACATTTTAATGAGGATATATCTAACATCATAACCTTACTGCATAGAGCTAATGGGGACAAGGAGACTAGCTCTTTCGAATATTGGATGTGTCAATTTAACATTGTGATAGGAACAATCAGCTCACAAATTTCTATAACACACAAGAATTTTATATGACATCATATTTATACCTTGGAAACAAAATTCATCACCCTTGTTTGGAAGATTATTGGGAGGACTGTGAAAATGATTTTGAAGTAAGAAAAAGAGATTGGTCTAGATTGACTATGCAACAAACGAAAGATTATGAATTAGGATGGGATGTTGAAGGGATCAAAGATGACGGTTCAGAAATGATTGATCAATTTTATTTTGATTTCTCTTCATTTGAACCACTTACACCCATTAATTGTAGTAATAAGGAAGTAAAAGACATCAAGGAGAGGTCTTTCTTTGTTTTGAGTAAATCTAAGAAATGGTTGGATGCGAAAAGAGATAAACATACTACCATTAAACCTCGAAGGTCTTCATCTAAAGGGGCAAAACAAACAGAGAAGTCAATTGTGATATCTACAATCACAGCTAAAATTAACATTCCTAGCACAAGAACAAGTACAACCGGGGCCAATAAAGGAGATAGTGAAGGACTTGATAAAGGGGTAAAACTAAAGAGTTCTTGTGCTCAAGATGAGTATAGAGTTGGAACTAAATTACAAGAAACTACAGAAAAAAACCTCATCTAAAATGCTACCATCTTCATCATCCCCACTTCCCTCAAATACAGACAATGCTATTCATATCTCTCCTCCCCAATCACCCAATCATACTTTTGCAACCTCATTATCAAAAGCCGTTTTTCCTCCTATTGCTTCTACTTTCACTTTAAGCCCATACAAAGTCCCATCCTCTTCTCAATGGCTCAAAGAGGTTGTTTGTACAAAGAGTAAGTATAAAAACACAATTGAACCTAATTATGATGTGGCAGCTAAATTGTTACATGGGACTACTCCCAAACCCAAAAGGGCAGGGATTGCTTCAAGATTGATGATCGATCCATCAAGAAATCAATCTCTAGAAATAGTCAAGATCTCTTCAACATGCAAACCAATTGATATTTTCCTTTCACAACAAAACCATTAGGTTGTCGCATACAAATTTCCTCCTAAGATCCCCATGCAAGAAAGCAATTTTAACATCCATTTGCTCTATCTCAAAATCACAACCAATAGCAATAGATAATAGGAATCTAATAGAAGTCAATTTAATAATAGGAGAGAAAATTTCACCAAAATCAACTCCCTCTCTCTAGGAGTAGCCCTTAGCCACCAATTTGGCATTGTACCACTCTAACTAACCATCTACACCAAATTTCATTGTAAATACCCACTTGTAACCAATGGGCTTCCTTCCTTTGGGAAAACTAACAAGATCCCAAGCATCACAACTATTCAAAGCCATCATCTCCTCCTACATGGCCTACAACCAAGACTCACTTTCCTCCCAAGAGAAAGCCTCCCTGAAAGATTTAGGTTCATCGTCAATACTCAATAAAGAAAACACACAACGGAAATCAAGTGGGTTATACCTGTTAATTGGATTTTGTTGCTTTGTTGACCTCCTCAAGGTAGGAGTAATGGGCTCTACCTGTTCTTCTTTTTTTGTGTGTTCATCCTACACATCCTCTGAACTCTCTAAACCCTCTTTTTCTTCTCCATCCTCAAACCCATCGGATTGTTCTTCCACATGTGCATCTTCGTGCTTCTCAATCTTTGTCTCAAAGTGCACTATCTTTGTCTTATCTTTCTCCTTCGATTGTTCTTCTCCTAAATAAGCTCTAAACTCCTTGAAGATCACATCTCCAGAAAAGAGCATTTTACAGGTTAGAAGATTCCAAAACTTATAATCTTTTACATTCTCACCATAACGAACAAAGAAACATTTTTTGTGCTTTTGGATCTAGTTTAGATCGCTTCTCTTGAGGCACATGAACAAAAGCCTCACAACCAAAGACCCTTAAGTGTGAAACAAAAGGCTTTCTACCTATCCACACTTCATAAGGAGTTTTATCAACAAGGGCTAAACAAGGAGATTTGTTAATCAAATAACATGCAATACCAACAGCTTCTTCCCAAAAGCATCTATCAAGCATACCATCACTCAGCATGCTCCTAGCTCTTTCCATCAAGGTTTGGTTCATTCTTTCCATTGTCCCATTTTGTTGGGGAGTGTAAGGGGTAGTCTTTTGCCGAACAATACCTACATGCTTACAAAAATTAAATTCCTTGGAGCAATATTCACCCCCATTGTCAGATCTCAACACTTTTATCTTATAATCTGATTGCTTCTCAACTAAGGCCTTAAATTCCTTAAACTTAGTGAAAACTTCATATTTAGAACGCATAAAATAAATCCATGCGTATTTTGAGACATCATCAATGAAAGAGACATACTACTGAAACTTACCCAAAGAGTCAACATCTATTAGTCCACATACATCCGAATGAATGATCTCTAATAATCTCTTTGCCTTATTAGTTCCATTAAGAAATGATGATCTATTTTGTTTACCAAAGACACAATGCTCACAAAAATCATTTTTGCCAACAAAATAATCAAAATACCATCAACCAACTTTTTAATAAGAATGATCTTAAGACCTTTTTCACCAATGTGACCCAATCTATGGTACCACAACATACATGTATTTTCAATGCTAGTTACATTGGAAGAGTTACAAAAAGTAGAAGCATTTAGCCTAAAAAAAGTCCTTATCCGAGATCCTTTACGCTTTTAGCTATCACCAAACTCCCTCTTACCAACCTACAACCAAACTTGACAAATGTCACATGCATTCCAGAGTCATTCAAATTGGATACTGAAAGTAAATTTCTCGCAAGTCCTAGAACATGCAAAACATTATCAAGAGTTTTAATCCTCCCATCACTGAAACACAACTTTACCTTTCCCTTACCAATAATCTTCTTAGTGTTAATATCACCAAAGAAAACATATCCCCCATCATATGCTTTGTAAGTAGTAAACCACTCCTTGTGAGGAGTCATATGGTAGAAGCAACTTGAATCAATAAACCAAGCATCATTACTAATAGTGTTAGCTGAAATAAACAAAACATCAAAATCATCATCGAAGGACTTTTTTGTGGAGGAATCAACATTCTTTTTATTGTTCTTACACTCCTTCACATGCCCTCTTTTGCCACAATTCCAACACTTTGCTCGTTCTAGGGATTTTAGAACGTCCTTTAGATTTATCCCTTTTTTATCCTCTTTAGGCCCTTTTTTATCTTAGGAGACAACATTCATAGACTTTCTCCTCATCTTCTTTGAAAGAAGTATGGAAATCATGTTGTCCATCTTTGGCTCTACATTACCACTCCTTATGGCAACAATTAGATTTTTCGAAGATTTGGGAAAGGAACAAAAAACAAGATGCATTTATCTTCATCTTCTAATTTAACATCTACTAATGCAAGCTAACATATAATCAGATTAAAGGCATTCAAATGGTCTACAATAGAATCACCATCTTTCATTTTTTAAAAATATAACCATCTTTTGAGATACAACTTGTTAGACAAAATTTTAGTTTGATATGCATGACCTATCCTCTTCCATAACTTGTATGTGGTGTCTTATGTGGAGACATTCAAAAGGATGGAATCCATGAGATACAACTAAATGGTTCCTTGTGCTTTCTTGTCTACTTTTTGCAATCTTCATCAAACATTGCAACTGGTTTACTTTCTTGTGAAACTGGCAACCATTGATCTCTCTCTTCAGGGAGATCCTCCATCTTTCGTTTCCACAACTCATAGCCCATGCCATTGAATTTCTCAATATCCTAGCGAGAGGTAGAGGCTATGGTATACAATCCTCTTCACAAATCTGCAATATACCCAAAAGCTCCCACTGCAACAAAAAAGCCTTCAATACTTAAGAGAAAAGTGTCTCTTTCTCAATAGAACCGTTAGCTCTAATACCAAATGTTGAAAACAAGGTGAAGTAAAGCCACAATATGAACTTATGCAAGTGAATTCAAATCTAAAAATGAGATTACCAAATCAGATTTAAGTATGTGATTGCAACATTCATCACAATAAAAAATCAGCAAACAAAATGTGACACCAGATTTACGTGGAGAAACCCTGACAAGAAAACACTTCACACGAGAAAAGAGGGCAAGTATATTATTAATCTTCAAAAGAGATATACGCCATAATTCACTCCACTACTGATCTTTGATCAACCCGCCAACACCTTGTTACCTGCAAGAACTCAACTCAATACTACCATCCAATGGTACCAATTTATAGAACTTGTGGAAGGTAAAATCACAAAAATGGTAAACCAAAACAAGAGGCAGAAAACCTCTTGCAAAAAGCCACACCCCCTTCTTGGAAAACCAAAAGTCGTGATAAAATATTAAATAAAATTCACAAGACTCCAACATGGTCGCCTAGCCCATAGCCTATCCAAATCCTGCCTTTCCTGATACTCCGATGACTCTTCCGCTTCCCAATGGACCACCAACAGACAACCTTTTCTTCTCCAATCTTGGGCACCCCATCCATGACCTTTCATATTCCCGAAGCGGATGCCTAGGAGAGAAACTTTATCTATTTTAATGTGTAACCTCCACTGACATTAAATCATCTTTTTAAAATATAAATACAACATGCCAATATTTAATGAATTTCTCTCATGTCCCCTAGAACACATTCCAAGGAATGTGGAGACATATGAATGGCATAGGATTACAAGGTTAATGTCATCTATCCTAACAAAATATACATATGTTTAGAAATTCTAACAAAAAAGGTCAATAACCTACCTATCAATGTTAAATTTATTTCCATACCAACTGTATTTAGGAAATAATTGTATAAATGAAGACAGATAGATACCTAGTAAAGTGTCATAACCTTGCTATATAATGGAAAATTAAAAGTTTTACAAATTAAGTTGCACAATTGTACCCAACTCAAATACCTTGCTATGTCCAGAGCAAAGCTAACTGCAGTTGATGCACTCAATGCACCTTTGTCTTTAAGAAACTGATGAAGATCCCCCTATAGAGCACAATAGAGGAATTTTATTCAAAATTAGTAAAATATGTGACCAACTAGAAACCAAAGCTCGTGTAACAATTGTTTCTAATTTAAATGCTTTGCCTATGCTTTTACATGCTACCTCAATTATATGCTTTAAGCAGATAAAAATATACAGCTTCTAAAAGAGCAACTGTAAACAGATTTCCATACCCCACGAAGGAACTCAGTGATCAACATCAGAGGAGGCTTCTTTGTCACTGCACCAAGAAACTGGACAATGTTAGGGTGCCGTAGCTTCACTAGCAAATCAACCTCATGTCGGAAGTCCTGACTGTTGCAGAAATCAACAAACAACCATGGGCGTTGTGGATTAGGATATAGAGGATTTGTTGTCATGGGGATAATATATAAACCCTTCTAATAATATTCTCACTAATTGCTGCTAAATCTTTTTGGCTTTTATATCAAGAATATATATGCATATTTATCATTCATTTCAATAACATCATAACAGTATTAACTGCAATGAACTTCTATCTTATGTAGTTACCACTCCAAAATATTTGAAATGAGAGCAATTTTCCAAGAAGAGAGCCTTTGTACAATAGTGAATAAACGAGCTAGTAGGAGGAATCAAAAAAATCTATGAAACAGACAGGACTTCTTGTAAAGTGCCTTGCAAATTTTTGTTCTAAATTTTCTGTTTGGTTCCCGTGGAATTTTTACCAACCACTGATGCGTGAGCTGTCATATGCTATTATAATTTCTGATTGTTCATTTGATTTGAAGGGAGCTCATATGTATGCTGTCAGAGATGTTTTAAATACTTCCAACCATGCAAGATTGACAACAATACATAAAATGATATGGAACATATAAATGCTATCTATTGAGTTTCCTATTCTTTTTCAATACAGTTCATAATCTCAGTTTAATGCACATCAGAAATGACTCTTGCAATGCTCAAAATATTTATCCCTACATCACAAACTCAGTGAGTTCTAGAGGTCTTCGAGCTAGTTGGACATTTTAAGGTGTGACTACAAGCTTAGACCCAATTTGTTTAATTGAAATACAGTCCTGGGTGAATAATAATCAGTTAGTCACATGCTGCTGTTCAATATCTGGTAATCACACTTACAACTGATACAATGCATTCTTTTGACAAGACCCTTGACAACAAATTTACCCTTATACTGTAAGAATATTGAACCTGATACAGAGTTGATAGGGACAAGTTTCTGGGTCCTTAAGTGTGTGGATTTGACTCAGATTTAATACAGCAACTGAAGCTTCATTAAACTCAGATTTAATAACTGCTCAAGGATTCAATTCTCAGACTGATACATGCTCAAGGAGGCCCCCAACCCGTCAAATATGATACCCACATTTGAACAGCACATAGGAAACTCAGAATATTAAATAAAGAGGACTACATGACCTTTCCTGAGCTTGTACAAGATTATTCACATAAACAAGGGATCCTAACCTGATTCATGGTTGTTTTTCAGCCTGGAGGAGTTCGTAATGACCTGGAAATCGCCCAGAAAGCTTGCAGCAGCAACAAATCCCTTTCTCAACAGTCATTTCTCCTCTTGAGCAATACGTCCAGCCTTCTAACCTGGTGACGCCATAACTAAATCCTTTTATCAGCAGCCACAACCATGATTTAAGAGGAGAGAAACGCGTTTCTTCTCTTGGAGTCGCGTTTTACTACATTCATCCCGTTTTCTGTAGGCACGGCTTGAATATGATTCAAAATGTTTGTATTTGGTGCGCCTAGAGTTTCCACAATGGCCCATGCCTCCAACCTGCTTGTAACTTCTCACAAATTTGTCCCACAGTAGTCACAAAATGGTGTAATCAATGGATGCAAAAATCTGACATAGGTTGCCCTTCTTTTTCCTTTCAAAATCTGAACTATGCCAAGCTAGGAGTGCTATTTCACACCCGAAACAGTGGCGGCTAGGGTTTACCAACTCAACACCAGGAGGTTCGAGCTTCTGCATGAAGATTAGTGTATGTTTTTGTAAGATGCGAATGGTCTCTCCTTTGCCCTTTTTCTCCTTTCTTTCCCAAGAGACCCGAAAAGAATAAACTCCCTCATCTTTTAATTTTTGCCAACATCAATAAAGTGACTTTTACAAAGCCAAGTAATTAAATATTTCTTAAGTCACTTTATGCACCATTCACCAAATAACTTTATTAAATGATTTAATTAATCACTCAATTTCACCTTAAAAGATTACTTTGAAACTCAAGTAAAAATTAAGCGATTAAATAAATGATTCCCTCTATTTCAACATTAGCCTCGGGAATTAAAAGGCTAAGTGACCTCCTGAAGTGCTACAGAAAAGGGGACATTACACTTATCTTTATCAACCTTAACAGTGGATTTGGCTATGATTTTTGTACCTTCTGCTTTGTTACCTAGACTCCAACACAGCATTTTTCTCAAAAAGTAAATAGCTGCCTCATATAAATATAATATTTACACATTCTGGCAGATTGAAATAAATAATAGGCTATTATAATATGTAATGTCCCCTTCTCGGCAGTGATCAGTTTTGTTGACCATTGGCCTATTCCGGAGACCTGTAGGCTAGTTGGAGGCTGAAATTAGGGTTTCCACTTCGGAGGTGTTTTTGAGGTCTTGCATGTTGGAGTTTTTGACACATGTCTAGTGGAGCTTTCTGGGTTTTTGGAGAACTTCGCAATGAGGTAACATGCATGACAAGATATTGACTTGCGTTCTCGGCTACTTTTTGGAGGCTTGCATGTTGGAGTTTTCCAGTTTGGATTATGGATTCCTTCTGGGTTTTTAGAGAGCTTCGCAATGGTGTGACATGCAACTGAATCAGAGAACTTTTCCGGACTTACTATTTTTAGTAAGTTGCGACGGCTACTCAAAATGTGGAGAAAATGAGTTTGGAACAACTTACTATTTTTAGCAGTATGTTATTTTTAGTAAGTTCTATTTTTGGCAGTGCTATTTTTAGCAATAGTTCAGCAGTTCAGTGCAGTGGCTATTTCTGGCAGGTCAGCTTGAGCAATGGTCTCCAGCATTTGAGGTGATTATTTTGGCAAGTTTGATATTTGATGAAAAATAATGTTTTAAGTGAAAAATATTTGGCTAAGGCATGGAGCACGATTTGGAGTGATAAGTGATTTTTATAATGTTTATTAATTAAACATTTTGGAGGCCTTATTTGATGAATTAATATTTAAGTGAAATATGTGTTAAGGCAAAAGGGGACGCCTAGCTTGGAGACATTTGAGTTTAATTAAATATTTCACTTAAATCTTTTAGTAAAATATTTGCAAATTATAGAATATTTCACTTAAGTCTACCTTGGACGCCTTTTGGTGATATATTTGCATTTTATTAAATTATATTTCCACATATGGGTTGGAAATGAAATGCAAATGAAATTTGGAGAAAAGGTGAAAAGTGAATTTCATTTAGGAACCCTAATTGGAGGGAAAAGAAGATTTGAATTTGGAGACAAAAAAGTTATAAATAAGAGACTTGGCCTTCAATTGGATTATCTATTGTTGCTTATCATATTGTTATGCTGCTGAAATGCTTTCAGAGCTTACTTCGAGGGATGCATACCTCCTAGTTCCTTCGCTTGGTTTCGTGCTTGGATGATAGCACCTAGCTAAGTTTTCAGAGACTGCTTCTCATCCAGACTAACAGATAGAGCATCAAAGTGGAGATTTTAGAGATTTGTGAGTTTTGCATTTGCTGATTAGGGTTTTGCTGAAATAGATTTTTATTCATATCTCATTGTAGGAATTTTGTATTGTTCTAGGTATTGGATTGTTGAGTTTTGCAGCCTTGGGCGCCCCTCTATGCCAAGTTGCAGATTTTTTTAGAAGTGTCTTGGATTTTATCTTGTTGGTAGAACATTTCTTGAGGCCGTACCATTCTGTTTTGCCTGGCAAATGTTTAGAAAAAAAAATACTTCAATTTGTTAGTTGTTTCTTTGTCTAGTCTTCATTGTCATCATCCTAGCTTTCGTTTGCATCAAGTCTCATGTCATTCTGGCAAGTATTGAGTGAGTTGTGAGTATTTTAGTGGGTCTCTATGTTGCTGATCTGTATTTTCCAGTTTGCTGGTTTTTATATCAGACTTCCAAAAAGTTCAAGTTTTTGTGTGGTTCCTTCAATTATTGTTGAGGCAAACAATTAGAACAGCACTCAATCAGTTATTGCTTGATTTATCAGCTTGTACCAACTGTAATCTGCAGATTGTTACATTGTAAGGCTGCAAATAGTAGTACTATTTCAGTCATTTTAATATTCTGCAGTCTCCTTAGTTTAGAGCAGCAAACTTAATGATCTTTGGACGGTTTACCGCCAGAGAGGATAAATGAACAAACACTCTTAAATTCTTGGATGGTTTACCGCCAAGGAGGAAAATAAATAACTCTGTATTTCTCTCTCTTCCCACTGAACAAGTGGATGCCTGCCTTTAGCGGATGAAACTCTTTTTTTCATTGTAATCGCTCCCGCTAAATAAGTGGTAGAGCTTCCTTTCAGTTTTGCTTCAGTTCAAATTTATCACTAACGACCCTCTTACCATATGACAGCTTCAATCTCATCCTGAGATTGAGTGCGCATTCTTGGTTAAGAGTTACTTTCAATTGTTGGATTTCGGATTGAGCTAACCTTAACGGGTATTTATTTGTTGAACTACTCAAATAAAAAGGAAAAAAATTGGTTCGGCTCATTACATAATATAAAACTTTTCTATCAACCAGTGGAAGATAAAATTATTAAATATATCTTAAATAATACAAGAATAGAAAGTCTTGTTCTCATTTTGTTTAAAATTTTCTAGAATCAATGTATAAATAAAGTAGATGCAATAGTACAATAAAGTCTGGTTTCGTTTGTAGATTTCCACAAGGCCTTTGATACTGTACCTGCCAAGCATTTGCCATTCCAGATGCTTGAAGACTTGCATCTCTGACAAGATCATCACTTCAGAATTGTATCTATATAAGCAAGTTTCTAAGAAGAGACAAGTTGATGCTTTTCTTGCATGTAAATATAATGCCTATTTTCAAAAAACAATCCCAGATGACAAACAGTGTCATTATGGTGTTTTTTTGTTAGCAGCCTGGATAGGAAATCATGCTAATAGCTTCCCATGGTATAGTTGGAATTGTCAATGGCATATACATTCCAAAATTCTTGCTGGTTGCCTTGCCAATGCAACACAGGATGCAAGACTTGAAACAGTACTCTATATCACTATACATATGAGGCCAAAAGAAATCCTATTAGAGTATACACTATTTTTCTTATGGAAAATTATCTTATTATCTTGGAATAGTGTGCTTCCTATATGAGCCATTGGCAAGGAGTGCCTTTAGGAGCACAAAGACACCCAAGCTTGTAGAAAATCTGAATAGACAAACAATAATCGGCAACCCACTTATCCTATTTGAGAGTTGCATAAGCTTGCACAAAGTCTCGATCAACTGAGCTACAAAAAAGACAATACAAGAAGTAGTGGCTTCTTATGTCAAGCATCTGGAAAGAAGGTCGACTGAGACAATATGCAGCCTTCTTTTTTCCCTTCTTATGTTTGATGACTAGATGGAACTGTTGCATGTATGTTATCAACTTCATATGGCATGCATTATCTAGCTTGCTTTATGTATGCAAAAACTAAAGAAAACTATCTTGAAGTGAATGGTGATCTCCTTCCCAAGAATGTACTGTCCCCATTATTTCGCAGCTTGGACAATTGTCTACAATTCCTTCTCATCGGTTGAGTATTGCTGCACCATGCCATTGAATGTCTCTGAGAGATGAGATCAGATGTCCATGCTCAGTCAGAATTGTGTTAAGATCATAAACTGATGCACTGATCTCAACCTCCAAGTGTAATGCAATATCTGGTATGTCAAAGAGTGGTGTGACAAAAAAGCACTACCTAAGCTCGTCAAAAGCACATTGCTGAGCAAATGTCCATTGATAAACAATGTTGGCATGAGTCATCTGATTCTACAGCTAGGATATAGAGATAAATTCCACCAATGCACATAACCACCTTATTATCTTCCATCAATGCAACATGAAGTTGCTCCAGGTAGTCCTGGAAATTGTTTGTAATATGTATAATATTGCACCGATTGATCCTTGCATTGGCAAAATTGTTGGGACTTCATGTGCTTATCCTCATGGTACTTGAGAGAATAGTATACTGTTTATGGCACTGATAAATTTTCCCATGTGTCGCAAGATTCAAATCTATGCTCATATCAGGTGTTGTATATTAGAATGATATCTTTCCAGTTACGTCGTAATGGTCATCTCATTGCTTTTTCTAACTTCATCCTTAGTTAACGATTGTTTCTTTTAGAAACATCGTATTTTGTAATTTATTTAAGGAACATTCGTTCCTCCTGATTAATACAACACAACATCGATTCTGTAACATGGTATCAGAGCCCGGGAAAACAATTTTTTCGAAAAATTAATAATTTCTTTTTGAAATTATTTTGTTTAAATTTTTCGAAATAATTGATTTTTTAAAATTTTTTAATTCTGGAATTTTTTCAGTGGAAATTTTTTGGCAATTCTTGGGCGTTCGAATTTCGAAAAATTTTCATGGGCATCTGTTCTGAAAAATTCGAGGGTTTTTTGTTCTTAGATTTTCCTGAGTTTTTTTCTCACTAAAATCGAAACCCCTCTCTGCTCAGTTCGTGGGTATTTTTCTGCATTTACAAGGGTTTTCGCGTCATTTTTTTGATGCGTTTATGAGATCACCCTTCTCTGCTCGCGTTCTTTGTTTTTCTGGGCGCACGTTTTTGTGAGAATACGTCTTCTTACCCGCGTGACCTGAAGACGCGTTTTTCCTGTAATCTCCTGCGCGCGTTCTTCCTCGGACTGGTCGGCGTGACTTTATGTCTCCTGAAGCTTGCGATTTCGGCTTTTATTGCGGCACGATTTCATTCTTTGAGGCGCGTTCTTTCTTCTCTGGCCCGCGCGACCTTTGCTGGGCGTGATTTGGACGTTTTCTGAGCTCAGTTGGGACGCGATTTTCACCCGAATCTGTCACGTTTTTCTGCTCCTCGTGGCCGCGCGATTTAATCTTCTGTTTGACGCATTTCTCAGAGTTTATGTGCAGGATTTGAACGGGTTTTCTCTGAGTTATTTCGACTCTTTTATACACCCGCGTTTTTCTGAACAATTTTTGCAATTTCTGGTGCATCCATGGCGGCTAGGGTTTTCTGCAACTTCGTCTTGGGTTTTTATCCTCTGTTCCAAGGCGAATTTTTTATTTTGACTGCAGATTCCTTGTGGGTTTTTCAAGAGCTCAACTGGGTGGTTCTCAAAATTTTATGGGTGCTTCGTTTTCCGTGCCTCGGTTTTTGTGCAGCTTTGTTCAGGCGGCTAGGGTTCTAAACCCTCTGTTTTTGAAGCCGACAATCGATGTTCTGGGTTTTTAAATATTTTTTTTGTCCCGTAAAAGAAAAAAAAAATCTGTCTTCTGGGTTCCGGGAGGGTTTATAATTTTGTCCTAAAAAATTAAGAGTTTTTCTCCTGTATACCCTTGTCAGGGTTTTTGTCATTCGGGAGGGCTCTTTGGTTTTTACCGTTTTTTCCGAAAAAACAATGATTTGTAATCTTGGGTTTGGCGATTTTTTCCTCAAAAATCGTGGTTTGGTGCAGTTCGTTTTTTGGTCGCAGCTAGGGCGAACATCTGCACATCTAGCTTCTTGCAGTCTGTTCTGGGGCGTCATGCTCATCTGCAAAAGATTGGAGGATTTGCCGATTTTTCCTCAAAATCGTAGCAGCTGTTCTTGGTATGTCTCTGGTTACAGGGAGGGACAGTTTTCCAACTTCAGGTTGGACAGTTGGTGTTGTTATTTCCAGAAGTTCTGCAGTTTCTGGGAGGGTTGGTGGCAGACTCATCTCAAGTGGCAGAGTTAGTGGCAGGCTCTTGTCTTTTGTTGCAGCAACGTTCTGAGATGAAGGGGGTACCCTTCTCTGTTCTCTCTGGGTAGTTAGAATGATGACCATTAAGGGAGGGTATTAGAATAATATCTTTCCAGTTACGTCGTAATGGTCATCTCATTGCTTTTTCTAACTTCATCCTTAGTTAACGATTGTTTCTTTTAGAAACATCGTATTTTGTAATTTATTTAAGGAACATTCGTTCCTCCTGATTAATACAACACAACATCGATTCTGTAACATTGTAGACTTCCCACTAATGTGAAACTGATGTGGACACCTGATACTCAATAAAGGCAATGTTCTCAACGTCAATGAAGAGGTTGACAAAGAAATACATTTCAAATTCATGTATCCATCTGTAGAATGCAATGGCATCAATCTTTCATTGAAACATAGTAATGCCCAGATTCACGTAGACCTTGAATGGATCTTGATGCTCAAACGGTGTGTTGGCATGCAAAAGAGAAGGTTGTAACAAGACGTAGGAACTTGACTACTCGTGAATTCTCAAAACTGACCAAAGGGTGGAGTTTGTTGCTCCTCAAGAGCATCCTTATGAATTGTTAGATGTTTGGGGAATCACAAGTTTTCCTCTAGGGATCAACGATCTCACTCCTTCATTGCCATTCATTTGGGTAGACCAATACAGACTAAGGATGTTTGGGGATACTGTACCTGCCAAGCATTTGCCATCCCAGATGCTTGAAGACTCGCATCTCTGACAAGATCATCACTTCAGAATTGTATCTATATAAGCAAGTTTCTAAGAAGAGACAAGTTGATGCTTTTCTTGCATGCAAGTATAATGCCTATTTTCAAAAAAAATCCCAGATGACAAACAGTGTCATTATGGTGTTTTGTTGTTAGCAGCCTGGATAGGAAATCATGCTAATAGCTTCCCATGGTATAGTTGGAATTGTCAATGGCATATACATTCCAAAATTCTTGCTGGTTGCCTTGCCAATGCAACACAGGATGCGAGACTTGAAATGGTACTCTATATCACTATACATATGAGGCCAAAAGAAATGCTATTGGAGTGTACACTATTTTTCTTATGGCAAATTATCTTATTATCTTGGAATAGTGTGCTTCCTATATGAGCCATTGGCAAGGAGTGCCTGTAGGAGCACAAAGACACCCAAACTTGTAGAAAATCTGAATAGACAAACAATAATCGGCAACCCGCTTATCCTATTTGAGAGTTTCATAAGCTTGCACAAAGTCTCGATCAACTGAGCTACAAAAAAGACAATACAAGAAGTATTGGCCTCTTATGTCAAGCATCTGGAAAGAAGGCCGACTGAGACAATATGCAGCCTTCATTTTTCCCTTATTATGTTTGATGACTAGATGGAACTGTTGCATGTATGTTATCAACTTCATACGGCATGCATTATCTAGCTTGCTTTATGTAAGCAAAAACTAAAGAAAACTATCTTGAAGTGAATGGTGATCTCCTTCCCAAGAATGTAGTGTCCCCATTATTTCACAGCTTGGACAATTGTCTACAATTCCTTCTCATTGGTTGAGTATTTCCACACTATGTCATTGAATGTCTCTGAGAGATGAGATCAGATGTCCTTGCATGTATGTTATCAACTTCTTATGGCATGCATTATCCAGCTTGCTTTATGTATGCAAAAACTAAAGCAAACTATCTTTAAGTGAATGGTGGTCTCCTTTCCAAGAATGTAGTGTCCCCATTTTTTCGCAGCTTGGACAATTGTCTATAATTCCTTCTCATTGGTTGAGTATTGCTGCACCATGTCATTGAATGTCTCTGAGAGACGAGATCAGATGTCCATGCTCAGTGAGAATTGTGTTAAGATCATAAACTGATGCACTGATCTCAACCTTTCTGGCATGTCAAAGAGTGGTGTGGCAAAAAAGCACTACCTAAGCTCCTCAAAAGCACATTGCTGAGCAAATCTCCATTGATAAACAATGTTGGCACGAGTCATCTGATTCTACAGCTAGGATATAGAGATAAATTCCACCAATGTACTTAACCACCTTATAATCTTCCATCAATGCAACATGAAGTTGCTCCAGGTAGTCCTGGAAATTGTTTGTAATATGTATAATCTTGCACCAATTGATCCTTGCATTGGCAAAATTGTTGGGACTTCATGTGCTTATCCTCATGGTGCTTGAGAGAATAGTATACTGTGTATGGCACTGATAAATTTTCCCATGTGTCACAAGGTTCAAATTTATGCTCATGTCAGGTGTTGTAGACTTCCCACTAATGTGCAACTGATGCGGACACCTGAAACTCGATAAAGGCAATGTTCTCAACGTCAATGAGGAGGTTGACAAAGAAATACATTTCAAATTCATGTATCCATCTGTAGAATGCAATGGCATCAATCTTTCATTGAAATATAGTAATGCCCAGATTCACTTAGACCTTGAATGGATCTTGATGCTCAAACGGTGTGTTGGCATGCAAAAGAGAAGGTTGTAACAAGACATAGGAACTTGACTACTTGCGAATTCTCAAAACTGACCAAAGGGTGGAGTTTGTTGCTCCTCAAGAGCGTCCTTATGAGTTGTTAGATGTTTGGGGAATCACAAGTTATCCTCTTGGGATAAACAATCTCACTCTTTCATTGCCATTCGTTTGGGTAGACCAATAAAGACTAAGGTTGTGTTCCTTCATTTTGCCACTGCTAACAGGTGCTAACACGTGAACAATCTCATTACAAACAATTTAGGAATGCAATTGGAAGAAATCTCTTTCATACCAATGATGCAGATCTGAAAAAGACTTGAAGAAACAACAGTCTAAAGTTTAAACCGCTGAAATCTAGACGTGTTATGACTATGAGTGAAAGTGATACAAACAATGATCAAGATGGTCAAATAAAGACATGCAATGAAGATCCAAAACTGGAACAGCAAAATGTATTAATTTGTGTGCTTTCTACATGGTATACTTGAGAGAGAAATGCATGATAGCTTATCTTCTAGCTGTGCCTATGCATTTCTAGATGCTAATCAGACATCAGATCTCTATGTTCTCCATTCTATGTATGCTTCAAAAGTATATGTTATACTACAAGTATGATAGTTACTTCATAAGGTTACAAAACAATTTATGTAATCACTAATGGGTTGCTTTTTTGTGGGTATGGCAGGTGGTCTTCCATTTTGAGGTTCCATGAACAACTAACCATATGTGGCGCAGACCATGGAAGCACAATCCAACATTGTGCTATGGCACAAAGACCCAACATGGCATGCTAACCACACAAACTATGTGTGTATCATGAACTAACTTCTCATAGTCCAATCAAGTTGTATGCTGGATGTGAAGTGGCACTAGGTGGTACCAATCTTCTGGTGCAGAGTGTTGAAAATATTGTCATTGATGTCAAGGTAAAGCATGAAAATCAGCATGACTGAAGATAACATATTCTTGTGCATGGATTATCTTCTTGAGAAAGCAACAGAATTCTGAGAAAGAAAGAAGAAATAAGAACAGATTTAGAAAATACAAATATGCAAATCTGAATAACACCGATTCTAAAGAACGTGTTAAGAAGACATTATCTCTGATTTTCTGAAATGTGAAAGAAAAGAAATATTGTATCAATATGCTTGAAGAAACAGGTCGCTACTTTAGTAAAGCGATATCCTTTAGAAGATAAACAAATGTTAACTAATATTAATGATATGCAGTTTTTAGAAGATACAACTTAACAAAGAGATACGATTCTCTAAAAAGTACAATTCATTTCACAAGTAAAACAAATGCTAATCGCATTGATTCACCAAGTGATGCATGTCATTAAAAAGGAGATGCAAGTGCTTCATCTAAACAAAAAGAACGATTTGTTTTAAAGCGATTTTATTAAGAGATATTAACAATGCTCACTAATCAAAGGACATGTTTCTTTCTTGAAGTGACACAATGAATATTAAAAGATAATGATGCACTAATGAAAAGATACAAAATGGTTATGAGATGATGTGATTTTTAATACTTCAGAATTATCAATAAAAAGGGTGATTATATAAAGAGATGCGATTTCAGATATGAAGCGCCTCATTCAAAGGGATGGAATAGCATTTTTGAATGGTATGATTTGTTTTGATAATACAAATTCAGATCTTCATGAAATGGTGCGATTATGAGATAAACTAAATCAGATTCTAAAGGGTGCAAGAACACATTTTGAATGATGTGATCTTTCACCAAAGGTTGCAATCTATGACCAGCATATATAAATGTGATTCAATTCAGATTTGGAAAAAAGTGTGGGTGTGAGAATGATTATGTGAGTAAAAGAGCAGAAATATACATCTCTTGTGTGAGCATTAAAGAGGCAACATCCATCACAAAGAAAGAGTTGGATTGAAGGAAAAAAGAGATCTGTTGTGAAGATCCCATTCTATATTCAGATTTTCAGTCTATTACAAGAGGTTGGTGCCTCTAGCTAGTCAAGGTTGGTGCCTTGCAAGAGGGAGTTGGTGCTTCCTGTAGGTTGGTGCCTACAAAAATTAGCAGGGAGTTGGTGCTTCTTGTAGGTTGGTGCCTACAAAATCAGTTGGAGGTTGGTGCCTCCAATCATTGTAATTTACATAAATATATAAAGTACATTATTTTGTACCATGGTTTTCTCCTGTAAGGGTTTCCACATAAATCTTGGAGTTATCTTGTTCTTATTGTCATATTCTTGCATGGTTGCTATTGTGATTAATTAAGTTGAAAAGTTGTATTATACTGATTCACCCTCTTCCCCCCTCTCAGTATAATTGTGTGCTCATCACAGAGTTCAGGCTGAAACACTCTGAGTGATGAGGCAATATCTATGCATGCAGTTGCAACATGGCATGCTACAGATCAACTCAACTTGTCCAAAATTGCAGCATAAAGTATGGGGCATGCTATGACTTGGAGTGGATCATTGTCCATTTGCACATCTCTCTCAAATCATGATTGACTCATTGCAGATATTGCTTCCACTTATCAGACATTTGGATTTATATCATTTAGAGAATAGATGCATATATCTTTAAAAGATCATGATTTCTTGCAAAAAAATCATTTATTGCCACATCTGTTGCTTTTTTCCCCAAAAACTCATGAGAAATTGAATGTATTAAGCGAATGCATGTCAAGTCTTTTAGACCCTTTTTTCACCAAGAAATCACACTTAGAAAAAAGCAATGTTTTGGTGAGTAATAACAATATTTTTCTGCATAAAAGAAAACCTCTGCAGTTTTGATCATTCTTTCAGGTTTCCTTCACAAATTTCAGACTTTATTTTTTGGGTTTTTGCAGAATGGCTTCCAGAAAATTTTGGAATTATTTTTTTCAGGTTTTAGGGCAAACCAAGTAACTGACCAATTGTTCAAGCCTTCAGTCACCAGGTGAGGGTATAAATTGTTTTTTATTCATTCATTTTAATTAATAAAACACTACCTTTTAACACCTTGAACCGTGAATATTTTTTCTGGTTTTGGGTTAGGGTAAAGATTTTTTTAGTAGGCCCTGGTAGTACGTCACTATGTTCTAACTCTAAAACTAAACCCTAATTTTCTTTCATCTTTTAGTACCCCTTTCCCTAACACCAAAACCTATATTTTTTCCAGGTTAATGGTTAGGGTTTTTTATAGCTTTATTTCAACCTAAACCCAACCTAAATTCTTTTTAATTTTCAAGGTTTAGGGTTAGAGTCGGAGATTTTTAAGCTTTGGTATGAACTAACCTTAACGTAAAGCCTCAATTTTTTTCATGGTTCATAAAGAAATAAAATCCCTAACTTGAAACATTAACTTTTGTTGTCTTTAAGTTAGGGTTAGGGATTTTTTATGTTTTAATATAGTATGTCCTAACCCTAACCCTAAACTTAAACCCTAATTTTCACAAGGTTCAATGTTAAGGTTAGGTATAGCTAGTGTAAATATTTAGTTTGTTGTAAAATACTAAAATCATTTGCAAGATATCTGATAGATCAAAGCAAAAAAAAATCTAAAGCCCCTCTACAATGCACCAAACACAACACTTGGCAAGATTATTCTTTCATATCCTAAGAAGTTTTGCCCCAAAGGTATATATTTGACAAATATACACGTTGGAGTGATAAGGAGACTATAGAAACTTAGCCCCTCTACAATGCACCAAACACAACGCTTGGCAAGATTGTCCTTTCATATCCTAAGAAGTTATGCCCCAAAGGTATATTTGACAAATATACACGTTCGAGTGATAAGGAGACTATAGAAACTTTTCCTTACAAATTATCTCCTATATATATTCTTCTCTTTTTCTTCTAGTAATCTATCATTTGATTGTAAAACTAGTGCAAGTTTCACATGAGCAACTTGCCTTTGTATTTAAGGCTACCCCTTGTGAGCATGCCATTAGACAAACCTAAGAAGTTTCTATATCATCTCTCTCGTGCCACTTTTCTCTACTTTACTACTTTGCTTCCACATACCACAAGGTATATCGAAAGGTTTGGTATATTGAGAGGATTGCTCTTCCATACAATTTAAAACCTTCAAACATTTAAACAACCTAAACCCTACTTTCTTTGCAAATTGGGTCATGATGTTGCATGAGAAAGACTTTGCATAGACATATGGCACACCATAATTCAAACAAAGTACAATTGTTATAGTCTTGTGTGCAATGGAGGAATTTTATGCTTCAAATGGCATTTAGAAAAGGAGTCAAGCCATGATGTGAAGGGATTCCTCTATATGTCACCCATCAAGCCCTGAGGACTCTTGAAGCCTATTCATAATGTAAGGAAAACAAGGCAAGGATAGGAAAACCAATTGGATCTATTCCTTCCAAGGAAAAAGTCAAATCACTTTGATAAGGTAGAGTCATTACAATAGACTACATTAACAACATTCAACCACATACTACACCTTGAGCACAACCATCTTTAGAGAGTACAAGGTGGAAGAAAACTATGCACAAGGGTAAAAAAGGTTGTTTCTTATTTATGGTACTATTCTAGCATGTCATTCCATATTGCTAGGTTTCCATAATAGTAGGCCATGGTTAGTGCCATTGCAATTGCATATCTAAGTTGAAATCCCTCTCCTACAAGACTTTGAGAAATAACATGTTGACATATGCAATTGAGAATTTGAGCAATGTCATTGTAGATTGTCGCAAGGAGTGGGCAAGAACAAGTTGCATGATAATGTCAAATAGATGTACAAATAGGAGCCATATTCTCATCAATTTCCTTGTTGCATCAAAACTTGGCACCATACACACTATTCACTCTATTTGATGAGATAGTAATTGAGGTGGAGCCACAACATGTCCAATTTATTGCAGATAATGTTGTTGTTGGGAGTTTGCTAATAGATAAGTACTCCATATTGATTTGGAGTCCATATGCGACTCATTGTCTCAATTTAACCATGGAAGACATTGGGAAATTTCAAAGGATTATATCTCTATTAGACAATGCCAAAACCATCACAAAGTTCATCTACAATCACACAAGTGTTACATATGATATGCACCTTCACGAATGGAAAGGAACTTCAACTAGGGAGGAACTTCTATAACTAGGGGTGACAAGATTTGCCACCCACTTCCTTTCATTACAAACTCTTTGTGCTCAAAAGTTGAATTTGAAATGAGCATTTGTTTCAAATGAGTGGTTAGAATTTCACTTTGTTGATATAATAGATGGTCAAATCATGGGAGACTATGTTTTTGCCACATGTTTTTGGACATAAGCAAAGGAGATTTTGCTATTTTTGGAGCATTTGATCAAAGTTTTGAGGCTAGTCAATGGGAAGAAAACCCAAATGGACTACTTGTATAAGGTCATGGATAGGCCCAAAGAGTCTATTAGAGCAAGGATGGACCATGGGAGGGACAAGTATATGATAATATGGGGCATCATAGATGATAGATGGGATCAACAGATACATTGTGCCCTCCATGTCACTAGATACTTCTTGAGTCCAACAGTGTTTTATAGTGACTCCACCATTCTCACTAAAGAGGTGAATGAGGGCCTCTTCCAATGCATTAAAATATTTATTTGTGAATTACAGGAACAATGGACAGACATTGTAGATTTTCGCACATACTAGCAAGTAAAGCAATTTTTTGCCACTATCTCTGTAGTAGTACCACTTTGAAACCAAGTATATGGCAATTTGCAATCAACTTTTCTCTTTTTATGTCTCAAAAAGTTTAAAGTTTATTTTGAAGCTTGAAAATTTGAAATACATTGTGATAATAAAACATTGACAAAAATTGTTTTTTGCTAACCAACTAATGGAATTGTTTTGGCAAAGATGCCAAAAACCTTTCAATGGATGGCAACACACGTTTTGAGCCAGCCATGTAGTTCACCTGCTTTTGAGCATTTTTGGAGTGTATTTAATCATATACACTCCAAGAAACACAATTGTTTGACTCAATAATAAATGAATGATTTGGGTTTTGTCCACCACAATCTCCACCATTAGATTCAAAAACTTCAAGGTAAGGAAAATTTGCATTTCCATTTGTAAATACTAATTATTGTTTTTTAACAATTTGCAACTAGAATACTTGTTTTGTATAGGTAGCAAATTAATGCATTCAATTTAACTATATCAAAGAGCCTCGATCATGATCAGCCAATTGACCTAGACATGATTGATCTAGATTTGGAAAGGATTGCGTTGAAGAGGAGACACTTTTAGCAAAGGAAGAGTTTGATGTCAAGAGAGGCCAAGGTATTTGATAAAGAGTAGTTAAATCAAATTAGGAAAGAGAAAAATGTTGGAGCTTCATCATCAAGAATTGCAGCTCCCTGGTGAATCATACTTCATAGCACCTAGCCCCATTGGCTTTGTCCATTTTGTGTTACTTTCTAGAGTGTACTTTGTAGGTTGACATTTATTTTTGTAATTTGTAATTGGTTTTGAGGTTTGAACTTCAAAGTTGTCTTACGCAAGTAATTGGTAAAATATTTGATGTTATTAACAAGAGCAATGTGCTCAATAAATAGTTTACAGAATTTACAAAAAATGGGAAGTTTCTAAAAAGAAACTCCAGATAAGATCATAGACGATATTATCACTAATTTACAATAATTTACAATAGTTGAGCATTAATAAATAAATAATAAATATTATTTTAATACCCTCCCTTAATGCTCAATCTATCAACTACACCAAGATGCCCCCTGAATTTTACAAATTTATTTGGACTGAGCGACTTGGTGAGAATATTTGTTGTCTGCTCCTCTGTCGGAACATACAGCAACTGAACTGATTTGTCTTCAACCAGCTTCCGAATGAAATGACAATGAGTTTCCACATGTTTGGTTCATTCATGGAAGAACAGATTCTTGGCAAGTTTGAGAACTCCCTGATTATCACAGAACAAGGGAGACGGACCTGCTTGAGATATTTGCATATCCGCAAGCATCCGGCGAAGCCAAATTGCCTCACATGCTACTTTTACTGCTCCCAGATACTCTGCTTTTGTCAAGGAGAGACCCAGTACCTGCTGCTTCTTACTAGGCCATGTGACTACACCGAATCCCAAACTGAACACATACCCAAATGTTGATTTCCAGTCATCAACTGAATCTGCCCAATCTGAGTCTATGAACCACTGAGTTTAGAATTGTGACTCTGAGTGTACAAGAGCCCATAGTTAGTAGTGCCCTTCACATAACACAGCACACGCTTCGCTACTACCCAATGTTCAGCCTTGGGGGTTGTCATGAAGCATGAAATGTAGCTCACTGCAAAACTGAGGTCAGGTCTAGTGGCAATGAGATAGATGAGGCTTCCCACTAGTTGCTTGAACAATGATTCATCTACCACAGGTGAGTCGGACTTAGCTGACAACTTAAGCCCTTTTTCCATGGGTGTGGAGGCAAGTTTGCAATCCTAAATTCAGAACTTATCTAGAAGACTTCGAGCATACTTGGACTAGAAGATGAAGATGTTGCTCTCAGTCTGCCAAACCTCAACACCTAAACAGTAATGCAAGAGGCCCAAGTCTGTCATGTCAAAAATTTTGCACAAATCCTGTTTGATCTCATCAATCAAATGTGTCGAACTATCAGTAATGATCAAGTCATCCACATAGACAACGACAATCAAAATCTCATTACCAGTATTTTTGACATACAAATTAGAGTCAAATGGACTCCTCTGAAAGCCATGATCTGTGAGGTACTTGTCAATCTTGATGTACCAAGCTCGAGGAGCCTATTTCAGGCCATAGAGTGCTTTGACCAATCTACACACCTTTTGTTCTTGACCAGCAACTTTGAAACCAAGAGGTTGCGTCATGTACACTTCTTCCTTCAACTCACCATTGAGAAAAGAACTCTTTACATCCATCTGATGGACCTTCCAACCAAATTGGGCTGCTAAAGCAAGGATGAGCCGTATGGTACTCATTTTGGCTGTAGGAGCAAAAGTCTCCTCATAGTCAATGCCTTCTTTCTATGAGAACCCCCATGCAACAAGACGAGCTTTGTATTTGTCAAGGGTTCCACCAGCTTTGTATTTCACCTTGTACACCCATTTGCAACTAATGGGCTTCTTCCCTGGAGGAAGATTAGAAAGGACCCAAGTGTGATTCTTCTGAAGACTCTAGTATTCAGATTCCATCACCTTTTCCCACTCAGGAATTCCTTTAGCCTCTGAATATGTCTAAGGCTCATAGACACTGTGAATGTTGGCCATAAGAGCAAAATTGACTATAGATTGTTGTTTGCTCTTATTTCTGGATGATCTACCCTCAATGAGCTCATCTTGTCAAAGATCACTGATAGTCTTAAGCCACCATTTCGGTCGAAGAGTAGAATTGCCAACATCAGATGTAGTAGGAGGAGCTGAACTGGATCTGGAACTGGTTCAGCAGGGGGATTTTCACTGTCATCTGGAGGAAAGTCAGGTTGAGCATCATCAAAGACAGTCTTCGTCATCCCTCCCATCAGGTGAACCTAACGAAATTCGGACACCCAAATCAGAAGCCTTCAGGGGTTGATCCTTTGAATGTTGAACAGGCAAGGAAAGATGAAACGGTCCTCATTCCTCATCAAAGACAACATCCCGATTGAAGATAAGACGATCAGTGTCTATATCAATCAGCGGGTAAGCCTTATGGTTGTCATTGTACCTTGTGAACATTAGTTTCTGGCTCTTGGAATCCAACTTAGAGCGCTTGGCGTCTGGAATCCAAACATATGCTAGAGAGCCAAAAACTTTCAAATGACTGATCCTAGGTTTGCGACCAGTCCGGGCTTCCTCAGGAGTCTTCCCCTTAACGGCACGAGTGGGTGGCCGATTAAAGAGATAGACAGCAATATTGACTACTTCTGCCCAAAACTTGGTAGGAACACTCCTGTGTTGCAACATGGAGCGAGCCTTCTCAACAATCGTACGATTGTGCCGCTCTACAACACCATTTTGCTAAGGAGTGTAGGGTGTGGTTAACTGTCATTTAATCCCATGTGTATCACAGAAGTTGGAGAATGCACTAGAACAGAATTCCCCCCCATTATCTGACCTAAGAGTTATGATGCAAGAACCAGACTCTTTTTCTACCAAGGCCTTAAACTTCTAAAATACATTAAACATTTATGATTTCTGCTTAAGAAAGTACACCCACATTTTCCTACTAAAATCATCAACAAAAAGTAGAAAATACTTGCAACCAATTACAGAATGAGTAGACATAGGCCAACAAATATCAACATGAACTAATTTAAGTACCTTAGAAGCTCGCCAAGAGTCGCCATCTGTGAATGGAGTCTGATGTTGTTTCCCAGCCTGACAAGCACCACAAACGCCCTGATGCTGAGTCTAAATGTCAGGTAAGCCAGCTACAAGTCCCTCCCGAGCAAGCTGAGAGAGATAGTGCACATTCAAGTGCCCATACTGCTAATGCCAAAGACTGGTGATAGCAGAGTTTCTGGCTACCATGGCTAACTCCGCAGAATCACCTGTGTCCACAAACCTGTAGAGACCATGATCCTCTATACCAACAGCCATCGTTGTGCGAGTCTCCCGATCTACAATAGAAAATTTGTGCAAGTTGAACACCACATCCATCTAAGGAGAATGCCGCATTATCTGACTGACTGAGAGAAGGTTGAGCTCCATATCAGATACATAATATACGTTGAGTATGAGATCCCTCCCACCAAACTGAACCTGAACAATGCCTGTACCGACAACTGTGTATTCTTCGCCTCCTCCAAAAATCACTAAGTCAGTGCAAGGGGAAAAGTCTGTGAACCAGTCACGCTGATGAGTGAAATGACGCGAGGCACCAAAATCAATGTACCAAGCAAAGGATTTTACATGGTCTACAGGCCTTTTGCAATGAGTGCATAAAAGGAAGATTTCTTCTACTCATAGTGCTTAGCGACATTCACTTTCTGTTGAGACCCTCCCTGCTTCTGTTCAGAAGCCAAACGTGCACAACAATCCTTCTTCATGTGGCCATATTTGTGGCAATAGTTGCACTGAATATTCTTCTTCTTAGGGCTGGTTGGGGTTTGACTAGAGCCTTTATGCTTCGAAGGCTGACATTTCTCTTTGTGCTTGGGTTGGGTTTTAGTTGCAAAGGCTTGCTTCGTGGAGGATGATGATGCATTGCTACCGAACTATTGTTTCCAGCGATCCTACTGCAAGAGGATAGTGCAAAGGTCTGGAAACTTTAGGTCAACATTAGCAGACATAATATTGAGAGTCTCTATGAAGTGTTCATAGGACTTAGGTAGGCTCTTCAAAGTGATCACGACAATGTCTTCCTCCTCCATTTTCCAACCGATCGCCTCCAACTAATCTCGGATCTCCTAGATTTTGTTCAGGTGCGCTTGCAAAGTTGTCTTCTCATCCATCATGATAGAAAACAGCATATTCTTCAAGAAAAACGCACGACTTTTGTTGGAAGTCTCATGCAAACCCTTTAAATGATCCCAAATCTCCTTTGCTGATTTTCCAGGCGGAATATCAGGGAGCTGATCATCAGTAACCAAGAGCTCTTAATAAGCATCACCACTTCACGATTCTACTCATCAAACTTCTCTTGATCCTTACCCGCCATTGTGAGACGAGTAGCATTGCCGAGGATCATCTAATCAAGGTAGTGGTATTCAAAGATTGTCATCATCTGCTGCTTCCAGGTGTTATAATTTTTGTTGTTGAACCGTTGACTGCCCTCCAGCATAAGGCTGTTTGAATTGGCCATCTTCATGCTTTTTCGAGGCACGAAAAACGAGGTACTAAGAAGAGGCTGATGCACAAAACCCGAGGCACGAGTTTTAAAACAAGGAGGCAGGTTCAAGCATGGAAAACAATGCAAATTTGAGGCACGGAAAACAATGCACACAGAAAAATCGGAGACCAACCCAGTTGAGATCTCGAAAAACCCACCAAGAATCTGCAATCGAAAAACAATTATGCCTTGAACTGGAGGGTTAAAACCCTAGACGAAAATTCTGGAAGCCTAGGCTGCCATTAAAAACACCAGAAAAATTGCAGAAACCGGCTTGAAAATCTTCAAAAATCGCGTCCAAGAGCAGACCAAGAGCAACATTGAAAATTGCAACCACAAAGGCAGATAATCGCGGCCAAAAATGGTGACATTTTTTTAAAAAAACACGCGCCCTGAAACGTGTCTAAAAACACACCAAAAAATCGAGGATTTTCTCAGAAAATCCAACGCCCAGAACCCTTCAAAAAACGCATTCGAATGATGACAAAAATGCGTGCTCATTGTCTATAAATCGTGCCAAGAGAAACGAAAAACCGCAGCCCTAAAATTGAAGAGATGCGTCCACGAACAAAGTAAAGACGCGACCAAATGTGGAGGCTTTGAAATCATACCAGTAAACTGATGAAAATGGCAACGAAAATGACGTCAAAAACGCAGGCCAAAAAGATAAATTGAAAATCTTTACCTACTAGTTTGCCAAGTTACTCTTGAGAAATATCATTTGCTTCTATGGTTTAGAGCAGTGTCCCCAAGATGCATATCAGTCTATGACAACCATTGTGTCAATTGATTATGAATTTATGAATGATTTTTCAGAATTGTATGTGACATAGGTGTGTATCTTAAGTGAAAAAAACTAGTTCAAAGTTTCATAATCCATATTATGTGTAACTAACCTAATGGCATGATAAAGGTGATTCACTACTTGAGTATAAATGTACAAACCAGTTCAACAATTCATAGATTTAGACCCAGGTACCTTTTACATGTGCAGCACCCTACTAACAATCTGTTTACAAAGAAACAAAGAAATCATAGTAATGTCCGTAAATGACCAAAGTAAGTCAACAGGACTCAGAGGACAATCAGTTTACAAGAAGCACTCTAGTCGAATGACCTAGGATATGAAAGGTAATTGAGCACAACATACAAAAGAAAGAAAATCTATGGTTAGATTGATAAGGGAGAATACAAGTGAGTTCATTTCCATGTGCAAGAACAAATTCAATAGAACATTTAGAAACTTGTACTAATGCCAATCTGCATGAAAGACATTTTCAGAACCTACATATCTGACACTGTCAGAACACCTCTAAAAATGTAACATTTTCTATGTTAACAATATGGATTATCAGTACAATAAAATTACATTAATCGATTCACCAATCAATCTCAAGTGGCAGATTGCCAAGAGGATTTGTAAACAAAAGTTAAAGGTTCCCTGGACATTGCCTCCTCAAAGAAATCTACTGAATTGAATTGATGACAATAAAAATTCAAGCCTACTTCCATCTCAAAGAAGAAAACAGAGAGCAATGCATGCAGATTATGTAGTTGATGGTAATTGAAAATCATTTGGCATTCTTTTGTGGAGTCTATGCTGCAATAGACACAAAATGCACCAGTCTTCTTGTCAAAACAGTAATTCAGACACTATCATCTGCTTCTTGCAAATCAGAACCATAGTCAACAATGTAGCTCAAATGATAATGTAACAACTGTTAAGTCTTATAGCGAGATAATTTGACAAAATCTGATTTGAATGGACCATTTATAGGAATGTGCCTTAAGTTGTACATAACACTGTTCTTAATGTTTTCAGGAAAACCATGGAGGCTTTGAAATAAGAAATTCAAGTGACCACAAGAAGGCGCCAAAGAGATGGTCAATTGTAGGTTGTATTCTGTTAGCTTCAACCAGGTTATGCATTTAGCATTAAAACAATGCCTACAAATAGCCTTAATGTGTAATCAAACCAAATCAAAATTGTGAAATAATAGATTACATAATGTTAACATAAATTAAGGATTTAAACTAATAACAAAAAACCTAAGGAGATAATCTGCAATGAAATTCTGCTTACATCACCAACTTATCATCTGAAAGAGAAGGTAAAATTCTCTTTACTGCAACTGGTGTACCACGCCAATTCGCTTGCAAAATCTCTCCAAAGGATCCCTAAAGACATGCACAATTGTGAGATGAGCAATACCAAAATTGCACTTGCACATAGATTTAAAAGTAGCATATTTAATGGGAAGAAAAATTTGTAAATTAATTTCACACTATGAAATATCAAATAGATAAACTTCAGAACATCAACATTTTAAAATTTATATGAATTATGAAAATATAAGTATGGAACACAAAAGGTGAAGAACATGTTCTTAGGTTCCAATCTAGCCAGCAAGGACTTGAGGTATCGCCTGTATGCATGAATAAAGGAATAATTTCAATTTAGCTTTGAAACTCATGACAAAGATCAAGAGAAAACCAAGCCATGTCAATCAGCCTACACACATGGAAATATAACTTGCTGTCATGCTACACAATCAATCCAATGGATATCATAGAATTTGCTTTTATAGTCACTCATAGAATGTAATCATCTCAAAGAAATACATGACCGAAGTGACTGAAAGTGCCAGAGGAATTTATATCTGCACATATAAACTAATTGTGCTTAGTCACAAATAGATGATAGTGATTAGTAAATGGCAAAATATTGCATGTTAAAGCACTAACAACCATCCATCACAATGTAAAATCACTAACCCTAGACCAGTGGTCATAATTCACATGAGAATGCAGATTACAAGCCTTGCTAAGACCTTCAAGTTACATTAAATCATATAAAATCTTCTAAGCCAGAAACATGAAATGATCTGGACTGGTTGGAGCCAATTTGTATTACATGCATTGTCTGAGCAGATGCATGGCTATGGATATAGTATGAAGACTCTCCAAGACTTTCCAAACTCCCAAGTCTCTGAGCTGGCCGAGCCAAGCCGACCAGACTCTCGCATCGAGTCTGGCCAAGTCTAGGAGAGTACCCGGGCAAGGCCTGCTCCAAGACTCCTGAGTCTTAGGCTCGAACTCCCAAGTCCTAAGCTCAGACTCTTCTGGCACCTGAACATAACAAACATAGAGGCTGAAATTTCAAAATTTTGAGTTTGAGGATCATATGATGTGTAATGTTTGAATTATGACAAATTGATAATCAAATTAGACTCTTATGTTATCTAAATGCATTTATTCATTTATTTATGTTGTATAATTATGGGGTGTTTTTTTGCCAAGTCCCAATTCTGAGAAAATTTTAGGCTGCTGAGTTGAGTCCGAGTCCGAGTCTGAGTCCTAAAACTATGATTAGGGATATGGCACAGATTTAGTTTTAAGCTGGAAAATTTTATGAATTCCAATTATTACTCAGGAGGACTGCACACCATATATAATTTAGAAGCAATACGAGTAAATTTTACTATAATACTAGAAAAGAGAGCAATCTATTAAAATGCTCAATGCTTTGTTTAAAGAAGCCAATACACAGGACTTGTGATAGAAGCATCGAACAAGACACTGAGTGGAAGCACAAGTCACCACCAAGGCCATGTTCTATTTCACAATATCACATGAACCAGTTTTAAAATATGAGAATCTGGTCGCAAAATTTGGAGAATACAATTGATTGGTTTGTGGTTTCTGCTAAAATGTCTTCTGCAACATGTCAAGCTGGCAATTGCCCATAAGCTCCAGAGTTTTCTGAGCTAAGCAGATTGCTGCTGTGCATTGTTGTGAATGTTGTAGAGCTGTCTATCTGGAAAACAGCTCAGATAGGTCTGAGGAATTTTACAGAATGTGAGTATTTTCCATTGATCTTTGCCACAAGGCAACAGAAGGTCACAAAGCATGATTGTGCACAATGGATGCCAAGGGTAGCAGTAGTGCACATAAGAGTTTGTGGGGCTGCAGCAGTATCCAATTCAACAGAGGGAAAACAGTCCATAAATATGTAAATCATCACCCTCAACCTTGTTGGTATTTGTGGTAATTGAGCTAGTGCCAGCAATATGATACCTAGCTCAAACCCCCTCTATGTCCTTGAAATCAATGCATATCAAATGAGAGAAAATTAGATGAATGGATGAACTGATGAGGTTTATCAATTATTACTTGATACTATAGTAACAGATCTATTGCAAATTCTTAGGGCTGAAAGGGGAACTCACTTTCACTGACCTAAGGAGCTGGATTAATTGCTATGGCCATGGTATTATGGGTGGAACACTTATTAGGGCAACCTACAGACATCTAAGCCACCTGATGCTGATCTAAGGCCTGGGGCTACGGACTTTATGACATGGCACAATCCTTGGTCTGGCTCACTTCTATTCCACTCATGATCAGTATAGGAGATCAAAAACCTTTGGCAAATAAAGAGTTAGTATCCCATTTTTGGTATAAAATATCCAAATCTGGCTCAGATAGAGCAGTGACATGTTCAGGCGGTATCCATATAGGCACAATTGTATCCAATCACTAGTTGTAGCTTTAAGGAAAGCAATTATATCTAACCACTAATCTATGTAGATTTAATTAAAAACTAGCTCGTATTTTGGTATGGCCAAGGCATTATCATTTCTTTTCTGGAAAATGTTAAAATTCTATTGCCTAAACAGAAATATTTACATCTGCACAAGACTTTGACTAAAAGAAGGGCCAAGGGGGCTAGCATTTGTCATATAATAATATATTTGTTTTTATGGAAAAAACACAATTATATTGATATGTGGGCATTTTACAAAAGTCCATTGTCCTCAGTAGCAAAAAAAGGCTGAACAACAATGGTAGATAGTTACAAATGACTTCCATGCAAAAGCAATGCACAAAACCCTGGAGTTTAACAGGTGATATGAAACAGTGCATTTGAAGGAAAGTCTATATAGAAGTAAATAACAAGGAGAAGATACTATTAGCCACATTTATTAAGTTTGGAACTCAGTTGTTATGCAGAAGCATTTATCTGTTCACATTAAGGCTGATTATGATCAGTTGCATGAAAGGCAATATGAGATGAGTTGTAAGAAGCCACAGACAAACCAATGTTGCTAGGCTGATAATCTAATATCAAAAGAGCATATTCCCTGCCTACATCTTCCTACCTACTACTAAACAACATAGTTACTCTTTCCTAGAAGTGCATAACTGCTAATATTTACAATCTTGTATGGTTTAGTGATGTCATGTAGATCCACTTGAGGGAGAGATTGGAAAGTAGTTACTGAATATTGAGAAGGTAAATGAATCTGTTGTTCTTCATATTGTTGCATCATGTCCACATGACCCCAGCGTCGTGGTGCTTTTGTTTGTTAACAGTAATGAAAGAAAGAGACACTGCAGAGATAACATATGATGACTAATGCCAATTGGTTTTAAAGAATATCAAGTCCTATAAAGAACATGAATGTGTAGTATCAGGTTTGGGTTATTTTTAATGTAATATTCTTTAATGTTAATGCTAGGGAACGTCTAGGGTGCAATTTTATGATTTGCTTCTGGTGGATGAAATGTAGGTACTTGGAAAATAACATGGGAGTTTGGGCAAGGAAAGAGTGCAGTGGAAGTACCATGGAGCTCAAACCAAATACCTGTGCATAAGAGATGTTGGATTTTGAGGAGAATCCAAAAGTCCCGTAAGTGTTTCAACTTATTTGTTGGTTGCATCTTCCACTTCCTATTTTCCAATAGACTAAGGCAAATGTACATTCCCCACTGTTTGATAGCCATGTTGTGGATGTTGGTTGTTATCTCTGAAACTGTTTGCTCCATGTTCTGACTGCTCTCAAAGATTTTTCTAATGCATTCTTTCCAAATGTGCCAAAGAATATTTTCAAGGGATATATGATAGAGCTGGCCATTGATCAGCATTTCTGTATTTATTTATTTTTAAACCACTGCTTTTGTAGTTTCTCTTGTAGCCAATGTCTGTGAGCAACATCATGAGGCCTTGCTTTTGCAGTTTCTCTTGTAGCCAATCTAATTGTGGACAACTCACAGATGGGTGTTCATTCCAGTTGTCCTTTCAGAAGTTTATATCTGTACCTGCTCCTATTTTCCAAGTGACTCCTTGAATTAGGTTAGGCACTCCTATCTTAATATGTTGTGCCTTAGTTGCCAACCGTGACCTCCAACTGTTTTTTAAGTGTCTTTCTGAGGGTCATAAAGATACTTGAGGCAGTGAATTTTTCCCAGGGATGGTGGTAGTTGGTTCTCAACCTCCATCCTAATCTCATTGCTAGAGCACTACTGAATTCATGTATATTTTTTATATTTAATCTTCCATTTTGTTTGCTTTTGGATCTAACTTGCCAAGCCCCTAAAGGATTGTTTAAATCATAGCAGCATAAATCGTTTGGGGAAAAAATTGGCAAACCAAAAAATCAGGATTTTTTGAAAAATCGTGAAAAAATCGGATTTGAAAAAAAAATGTAAAGGAATGTAATTAAAAATGCCTTAAAAAGAATGAACCCACGTTGAGAAGCAAGCAAAACGCGACCAGAAAAAATGGCTTCAGAAATTTGCGTCAATGAGAAACCCGCAATTTTAGAGTAGATTTGCACTTGAAAAAGGAGAATACGTCATCTTTAAAGGCAAAAACGCGTTTTTTTTTTTGGTTTTATTTTTCCACGCGATTTTTTCACCTTTTTTTGCAGATTTTTTGCTCTAAAAATCCCGATTTTTTGACAATTTTTTCACAGACGTTGACTGCAGGGAAAAAATCGGGATTTTTGCAGGGAAAAAATTGGCAACCTCCCAGATTTTTTCAAAATCACGATTTTGACGATTTTTTGCCGATTTATGCTTCTATGGTTTAAATGACTCTTTTGCCCCTTGCCACAAGAACTTTCTTGTAGCCTAACTATTTGGCCATTAACTTCATTGTAGGAAATTGTAATGTCAAACAGCAAAATTCTGATTTAAGTTATACCAACAAAGCTTACTGATGCTAATAAAGTCGAATTCAGTTGTTGAAGATAACAGCTACAGCCAGTTGCTACTAAAGATGATAGTGTTGCAATGGCTTTGCCATTGTGCCAAAAGATGGACCTTTTAACGCCCGATACAAACGCCAGATTTATACAAGATCCATGGGAGGCAGTTAAGCCATGTCACAAATCCGCAGCAGGCTGGACAGGCACCAACTTGTCCAAGGGGACGAAAGCACCAACCTTCCAACAATCCCCCCCCCAACATGACTGTGGGATTCGAACCCGTGACCTCGCTCTAATACCATTTGTTACAATGGCTTAGCCGTTGCACCAAAAGATCAACCTTTTAACACCCAATACAAATGCCAGATTTATACAAGATCCACAAGAGGCAGTTAAGCCATGTCACGAATCTGTGGCGGGCTGGACAGGCACCAACCTTCCAATAGATAGGTTGCTGCTGAAGATGTCTTTATTATTTTTTTAGCTCACTAGAATCTTGGACGAAGTTAAAATTAGATGTTTTAGACGGTTAAAAGCAGATTTAGGAAGTTTAACTTGGTCATTTTATTATTGTTGTTGGTGTAGAAAATTTACCCTGTTTTTAGGATTATTTTTAGTTTTATTCGCCCAGTTTTAGAACAGCATGTACGGTCTTATTTTTAGGATTATTTTTTCTGTTTCTTATCAGTTATTCTTAGGAGATAAAAATCTATATTAGAGGCATTCATTTTCAGTTTTGTATTGAGCAGAAAATAAGAAAAGTACAAGGGTTTTGTAAATAAAAAGATGCAAAAGAAGAAAGTTTGTAAACTGACTCAAGTCAATTTTTGGAATTAATAAAGTTCTATGTTGCTATGTTAAATTTTTGATGTTTTATACAAGAGACCCTATCCCATACAAAATAAGTTAACAGTGTTATCAGAGCTAGTTTCATAACAAATCAAGGTTTGATAGAGCAGGATTTTTACAGTGTGATTGACAATTTCAATGCAAATTCAAATTTGAAGACTTCTTCTGCAGAGTACAAAGATTCTAAGGCTTTGAGAGAAAATCTCAATCTTGTTTAATAGCTATAATGGCAGCAAACAACGGTGTAGTGCCAATTCCACAATTCAAAAGGTAGGAATTTTGATTATTTGAAAGATCAATTGAAAAGGGTATTAGTAAGGAAAGGTTTACAGAACATTGTAGCAAGTGGGTATGTAATGTCCCCATTTTTAGCACTACACTTTTTAGTGATTGATAGCCTATTCCCGGTGTGCTGTCGACTAGTCAGTGGCAGAATTAGGGTTTCCGACTATTTGATGGGTTCTTTTGAAGATTCGGGGGTCTGTATGTTGGAGTTTGGTTGTTTGGATTCTGGATTCCTTCTAGGTTTTCAGAGAGCTTCGCAGAGGTATGACTTGCAACTGCGTCGGGCAACCTTCCCGGACTTACTATTTTTAGTAAGTTATGACGGCTACATCTCGAAGTTTGGGATTGCGGATTGTGGATTCTTTCTGGGTTTTCAAAAAAATTCGCAATGGTATCGCATGCACTTTGATCCGAGCAACTTTCCGAATTTACTATTTTTAGTAAATTCTATTTCTAGCAGTGGTCCTGTTGGCTTCAGTTCAGTTGGCTTCTCTCTGCAATCAATTCAGTTGGTATGGTTATTTGGGCCTTTTGATGCATTTTCTGGAGAGATAAGTATTTTAATTAAAATAATGTTATATTATAATGTTATAACCCCTTGGCCTAGCTTCATGACTTTAAGTTGTTCTGAAAAGGGGGACCTCATGGGTGGACGCATCATCAAGGAAAGTTTTAATATTTCTAAGGTCAAATATTGCTCTTGGAGGTGGGGCGCCAACTTTTGGAGAGAAGATAATTTTAAATTAAAGAAAAATTGCCTTTATGAAAAAGGATGCCACCTTGAAGCTTGGTCATTGGTCAAGTCAAAACCTAAAAGCATCTTGAGGAAAGGGCGTACCTTCTGGAAGCTTCTGGAAGTGTCTTCTCAAAGTTATAAAAGGGAGCCTTGGGTCTTCATTTTAGTATCTTCTGAATTGAATATTGTTATGCTGCCGAAATGGTGTTGGGACTGCTTCGAGGAATGAATGCCTCCTAGCTTGGCTCTACTTCTTGCTTGAAAGATAGCAACTAGTGGGGAGTTAGTCGTAGTTGAGTGAATTTGTAGTGAGGTTTGCATTGTTTTGGTGATCTTGCAATTTGTAGCTGAGTATTTGCATTTTCTGTCATATTCTGGAGTTGTTGAATATCATAGCTGATTTGTAGTTTCACTCATATATTCGAAAATAAAAATATATTCATTCTGGGTGTTGCATATTTCCATTTCTCTAGGTTGGGCGCCCCTTTGTGCTAACTTGCAGATTTTATGGTGAAGAACTTGAATTTATAAAGAAAAATCGCCTCTCTCTTGGTCGTACCATTCTGGTCTGCCTGGCAAATGTTTAGAAAAAAAAATACTTCAATTTGTTAGTTGTTTCTTTGTCTAGTCTTCATTGCCATCATTATAGCTTTCGTTTGCATCAAGTCTCATGTCATTCCGGCAAGTATTGAGTGAGTTGTGAGTATTTTGGTGGGTTCTAGGGTTGCTGATTGCTTCATTTCAGTTGCTGGTCTGTTATATGTGATGTCCCCGTTTTTAATAAGGCTAAAAAAGAGATTTGATTAATTATTTAAATATTAAATTGTCTTTGTTCTTTAAAAGGCTTTTTATTATTTAATTAATTAATAATAAAATATGACTTTATTAAAAATTAATGGCTTTTATAAAGTCAAGAGTTCTTTGAAATATTTTTGACGAGAACTATAGCCTTCCATAGTCGGTAAATTAAATCAGTTATGGAAACTGAATGTGGCGGACTTTAATTGTGCTGGGGAGTGATCTCATGGGGAATCATGGAGAATTGAATGTGAATTGGTTTTCTACATTGAGATCACTGGGAAACGAAAACTTCTCAGGGATTAATGGGCCTGGTTGGACGGAAACCCAACCTTGGTCTTTAGATTTTCTATATTTGTTATATGATTTAGAGGAGAAGCCGATTAATTTAAGAGTCATGGCAATATAACAAAGGCTATTCTCAGTTGGGCACGAGATGTATTGAGACAAATATTCAGAAAATTTGTATTTATCCGGCAACGCATTATTGAAGGGCTGAAATCTCTGTGCATATTAATGCTATCAGGATTCTAGAGATTCTGCCATTGCCGCTACAATATTGCTACTGTTCAACATTACACATCACTGGAGCTTCTCAAGTTCGATAGCGGTTCTCCAGGATTGAACGGAACTGTGTTGACGATTATATACCCCCGTCACTTCCTCTTATGATTGCGGGAATAATCATGTGCTGGTGCCAATACATTTTGTAGGAGCATTTCATTGGAGACACGGGAAGACAAGGTTCAGGCCTAACGTGGATGGGGGGTCGGGCATATACGTATGTGAATTTCCTGTTAGCGCAAACACTCATTTCTATTGAAGACGTCTTCTTTGTTGCCGGCGTTTCTTGTACTTTGAAACCATGTCGCTATTCTCTTTGTCGGGTTATTTATGCAACACGGAATTATAGATGTCTTTGAGCGAGGAATGGAAATAGAAGATTGTGTGTTGATCGCCGACAATAGTCTGAGCTTAAGCGATTGGGATTACTGTTGACGGGAATGCCAACGGGCCATCTAGTTTATGATTGGCAAAGGAACGACAATATAAGAAGGCAAGTTTGTGAATATAATAAGTGGAGCGGTTATTTCATGCTAGCGCCGGAAACATCAGTATGTTTGGGATTGCATATATATATATAGACGAATGAGCATAAAGAATTGTTGGTGCGGACGTATTCATATGTTCTGGGAACATTGCACTAAATGTCATATGTGTTGTCCAAGGGTGGAGTCGTTCTGACACTATGTAGCATAGCATATCCGCCAGTATAGAAGGAGTCGGGCAGTTGTAGAAGTGAAATCATTGTCTCTGCTATTTATCATTGACATACCGGGCTATTATTCAGAATATATTAAGTCGGGCTTTTCATACCTGTGCCGTTGTGTGCATCAGTATTGCTACTGAAAATACGGGTATGTTCATACAATTTCCTGCTACAGCCTATACTTATTGGAAGTGTGATTAATAATGTGAAGTCAATGAATAAGAAATGTTAAACATTTTCAACAAGTCTTTTGCATCTGTGAATACTCTAATACTCAGTGTTCTCTATAGTACATCTATCATGTTCTTCTACCAAACTGGGCCTGTAACTAATTAATTACTTATGATATGAGATGATTGGTTAATGTTCTGTAGAAACATGACTGGAAATAACTATTGCTGCTTTTGAGGACCATACAACCCATATCTGATGTTCGATATTTAAACCATTTAGTTATTTCTATGTTCCAAATCTGGATTATGGTCTGAGTGCAATGTATCTGAAATTGATGACTCATATCAAGCTTGTTTAGAATCCCAGTATATTGAAGTCATCAAGGTTTATATTTAGTCTGCATATACTAGAAGACAGGGATATAGTTTGGCAAATAGCATTGTCAAACTAGGGCAATCATTTTTTTTTAAACATCGATTCTTGGCCCCAAAGGTCGGGAACATTACATTATATCATTCATAGATAAATGCAGATTTGTGAGGAGTTTGAGTCCAGAGAGGTTTGTCAAGCATTGAGGAAGTCTTACAAATTATTGCAGTATTGAAGAACTTGGATTACTAGGCTTTGGCAAGCATTCTAACATATTGTAAGCCGATTAGTAGTACTATTAGCAATTCTCCTCTCTATCTTTCTCTTACTTTATTGTACTTCCCGCTGAATAAGTGGAAGAGGCTGGCTTGCCACCTATTTACATTCTGAGTTGCATTGTAATTCCTTGATATCTCCGCCTTATGGTAGCTCCATTCCCACCTTGGGTTGGAAAGCACATTCTAGGCGTTGAGCTTACTTTCAGCATTGTACTTCTTTCCAGTTGAAACTAACGACCCTCTTGCCATATGACAGCATCATTTTCATCTCGAGATTGAGTGCACATTCTTGGCAAAGAGTTACTTGCAAACTGCTGGTTTGGGTTTGTGCTAACCTTAACGGGTGCTTCTTGGTTGACGTGTTCTTGAAAAAATTGAAAAAATTGGTCCGGATCTTTACAGGGTATGCCAAACCACAAAATTTGAGCGTATTAAGTGCAAAAGACGAGGCAAACAAGATAAAAGAAGAGAAAAAGGATGCTCAAGGCTCAAGCATTATTCTATATTCAAAGTGCAATAGATCCAAACATCTATCCAAGAATTGCATGTTTTAAGACAGCAAAAGAAGCATGGACAGCATTAGAAAGCTCATATCAAGGTACTGATCAGGTAAGGGTTGCAATGCTTCAAATCCTAAGAATGAATTTTGAGAATTTATGAATGAAGAATAATGAAACAGTTTAAACTTTTAAAATGATTGTGTTAAGAGTGACAGATACAGTGAATAAAATGAGAACATATAATGAAATAGTGAACGCTTACTTTAGAAGAGTACAAAAATTTTGACACTTTTAAAGTTGAAGAGCTGATTGGATATTCACCTACCCATGAAGAGAAGATAAAGTGTATGGGTGGTCTAGTTCAATAGAATCAATGCTAATGTCATAAACAAAAATCAATAATAATCAAGCTGGAAATATAAGCTTCCCTCGAAGCAATAAGGAGAACTAATATCAACGGTATAGTTCTAAAATTTCTAATTATAGAGAAAGAGGACAGAGTATAGGCCATGGAAACTCAGGAAGCAGAGGCAGATTTAATGCAAGAAGGCAGCAAAAATAATTTTCTTATTACAAAAAGTTTGGTCATATGTAGAGAGATTGCAGATTGAAGAGTTCAAATGAATGAATAAGAGCAAACTATGTCCAAGAGTACAGAAGGAATCCAAATGAATGTGAAAGGTAAGAGAAAGATAAAGATCCACCACACTTCTCTCTTTCATACAGTGAAGCTAAACACATAAGTAATGAGGTATGGTTTCTAGACTTAGGTTGTTCTAATCATATATCAGGTTGTTCTAAATTCTAATCATATGTCAGGTTGTAGAGAAGCTTTTTCAAAGATTGATGAAAATGTCAAAAGTGAACTAAGGTTGGATAAATATTAAAATGATAGAAATTCCATGGAAAAAAAAATAACATTAACACTGGACAAGGAAAACCAGAAATTGCTGATGTATACCACTCAACACAACCAAGACATAATCTAATGACTGCTGAACAGCTCACTGAAAAAGGGATGAAAACCGATATTTGATGATAAAGGATGTAAAATTTATGATAAGACCCAAGGAGGAAAACTGATTGCTAAAGCATAAATGACAATGAATTAAATGTTTCCATTGAAAATCAATGCAAGTCAATCAAGTCTTTGTTATGCTACCATTGAGGATGCAAGTTAGTTATTGCACCAAAGGTATGAACATCTTAACTTTCAGGGACTGTATTTTTTATATCAAAGAAACAAGGTACATGGTTTACCCAAGGTTGAAGCAAGAGGAAAGGAAGTGTGCAAGATTTGTACAATTGGCAAACACCATAGGGATAATTTTCTTTTAAGTGTATGAGAGCTAGCCAGCCATTGGAGCATATGCATTCAGATTTGTGTGGTCCCATGTCCAACGCAGGTATAGGTATGAAACACTACATGATTACATTCATTAATGATTTATTTATTTTTGAAGGTTCAAAAAAAAAATTCAAAAGGGCACTGATCTTTTAAATAGTCTTGTGAGCAAAACAGTTAAAAAAAAATATAAATCAGCTGTCAAACAACACAGCATAAACAAAATATCAGCAAAATTACAACAAACCACAGTCTCAAGCACAACTATAAAAAAAACCATATAAGACTAGGGACAAAAAACCAAAAGAGGGACACAACATCAGAATTCATTCAAGGCTATGGCAGCCTCCCACTCATCTTGTAAGGCCTGGAGATAGGTGCTCATGGCTTCTGTAGTTAGGGTGTTGGCATCCTTGGCTTTCCATCCCCTTGTATGCGCACTTACCCAACTTGGAATTGACCTTTGCTGTTTTGGACCTTCTCATTTAAAGCTTTTATCTTGTTGCACAAATTAGTGATTGTGACCTTATTGAAGTTCGCAAGTTTCTGAATGTATCCTTTTATCTCCATAATGTCAGCCTCCAACCTATCAAGCCTCTCATCCTTTTTGATCCATTGCTCTTTCAAACGGAGAAGCTCCTCCTTAGTATTCCAATCATACAATAGGGGGTTTTGAATTATGTTTCTACTAATCTCAACAAAGAATCACTTGAACACCTTGTGATGTGTTTCACTTTACTTGTGCAATTCATTTGTTTTATCAACTAGGGAGTCTACAATAGAAGTAATATCCTATAGAGAGGAGAATAGGTAATGCTAACTATCCTCCCAATTGTATGACGCTCGACAGAGGCCATCAACCTTTATCCATACATGAAGTATCACCCTACACAGGCCCCGCCACATCACACTCCTTAACCCTATGGGACTCGCCCCTAGACTTATTAGATTTCCCTCTCCAATCCAAAACTATCTCCCAACCGTGGGAAGCAAAAGAGCCAAAGGGGCTCTCAAAGTACAATGAAGCAGGGCCAAAAAGGGGAGAAGAAATCAAGGAGGGAGTAGGGTAAGGTGCCTTTCCTTTTGGGGTAAGACATGTGGGGACTTATCAACCATGGAAGGTCTAGTGAGTGTGCTTCAAAATGAAAGGCTTAGGGATATGGATCAAGGCATGGTTAACCAGCAAAGGGATTAAAGATTGATACAAGGGGTGGCACCCCTTAATCTTTTAGCTTCAATTATCAAGTATTTTAAAGATGAAAGGAAAATTGAAACCTAAAATGACTTAAGAGGAAGAAATGGTAACTATATATTCCCTAAAAGTAGCCCTCCAAAGTAATGTACCTCATGATCTATAGAGCAATTTCTTCCCATGGAAATGACAAGAAAAGCCTAGCATAACCTATTTGCACCTTATCAACCACTTCGCCCTCCTTCAAGAAAGTGTTCATTGCCTCATCACCATTCCTCCTATCCTTGTATAGCTTTCTTCCCTTGGTAGATAGGCTAGTGAGCTCGCAATGAGCTCTTCAAAGAGCTTTAGCTCCACACCATAGAGATTGACCACTCTCAAGTTCCAATTCGTTACAAACTCCATCGATAAAGTGGGATCAAAGCCATTAACTCTTGCCAAACAAGGGGTGAGACCCCCACTCAAGAGTATTTTCCAAATCCTATGGTTCTTCTTAACAACAAGACATGACAAGGGCTCCACCATGTTCCAATCCCCACCCATGACTATTGGATGCTAAACGATCTTAACTTTCTCAATAATATGTTCCTTGTTGCCATTATAAGAAGTTCTCCAAAGATTGCGGCAAAGATGATGAGAAATCGCATAAATAAAAGACGAAGAGAAAGGAAGTCTCAAAATTTGCTTGCCTTACACCATAGCAAAGCATGAAGGAAAGAATCATCAATGAATAGATAGATGGAGTCATGTTGTCATGAGTGAGCTACATTACCATGAAGGGAGATAGCCACCATCTTGTGAGGAAAGGAATCAATAACCAACCATCTCTAGATACCCTCAATTTGAACTCCACAATTTGTGAAGAAATCTGCCGATTGGTTACACTCCCTAAGGCATGATGAATAACCACCTTAGAGAAATTAGACAGGAGGGAGGAGTCACTAATTAGGTGATCAATAGTCCAACTAGGAGGGGAAGATTGAAGGAGACAATTGACAATATTTAACGAATGCCCCTCCACCTCCAAGAGGCTAACCCCAAGAACTTTAGCTAGCAAAAGACCACAAAAAGCTGCAAAACCTTCAGCAAAGTGACCAGTTTGGAACCCCCAATTAATGGAAAAGGCATCCAAGACTCTACCCAAGCAATCCCTAACAACCCCACCACCTTCCACTTGGATTACCGTTCATTGATGATTTTACTAGATATGTATGGGTTATTTTTTGAAGAATAAGAGTGATGCTTTTGATGTTTTCAAAATGTTTGATAAGAAAGGGTTAGATGTATAAAGCATCTTCAAACAAACAGAGGAGATGAGTTTTGTTTAGCACAATTTAATAAATTGTGCAAGAAATGGAATCAAAAGGAAATTAACGGCACCTTATACACCACAGCAAAATGGTGTATGGCAAAGAGAAAAAACGTTACACTTATAGAATCAACAAGAAGCATGTTGGAAGCAATGGGTATGGAGAAGATGTCTTGAGATGAAGCAATTAATACTGTTGTTTACATCATGAATTTAAGCCCAACTATTGAAAGGGCACATCATGAAGCATGATATGAAAAAAAGCCTACAATGGCACACTTGAAAGTATTTGGTTGTTTAGCATATATTCACATTGGTGATGAGTGAAAGGAACTAGAGGTGTGAAATAGGATTTCTACACTAATCTATGAAATAAGGTATGTACAAAAATTAAACTAATCATAAAATTCCAAGGAAATAAACACAAAATCAATATACCATAACACAATGGTTTATGTGGAAAAATCCTTTTTAGGAGAAAAATACCATACTCCAAAGAAACTCAATGTATTATTCAGTAATCAAAGATTACAATACACTTGCTAAGTCTAAGCCTTTTACAAGGAGTATCACCAACCAGAGATCTAGAGTAATTCTAAAAGCATACAAGTACCTATAAAACTCACTATCAAAACATCCATCTCAAGCATCCAATAAATAGGAGAGAAAATAAATGAAACAATCAAATGGTAATTGGGAAAACATGAACTAAAAAACACCCAAAATGTGGCACCCAAATCCCTAGTTAAAAGTCCCAAACACCCAAATCCCAAGATGATTCCACAATCTCAAAATAGCATATTCCTTCCACTTGCCATAAGTTCATTATAATCCACTCACCAACTTGGACATGCCATTATCTCCATTCAAAGATGGCTTATGATGCATCATTACACATCATAAGTTGGTCGACAAGTGTAACTCCCTCTTACAGCCCTTTTATGTGTCATTGATGTTTTTACATTTCTTATGTTTGAGTCCCAACTTCTAGAAGCCATAGCTTTTAATCCAAATTGTCATTTGGGCCCCTTTTTTTAAATTGTAGAGTTTGAAGAGATCTACATGTTAGGCATCCAAGAACCACTACCTAACAATCCAAAATATTTATTTTGACCAAAAACGACTTCTATAACCCAATAAATGAATTTTTCCTATTTTATAGCCCAAAAACTGCATATTTTGTATTCTTATAAATAAGAGCAAGATTGAGACACCTTGCCTAACAATGATAAAAGGGAAAAAGTAAATGCAATGAGTGAAGCATGTATATTTACAAGTTATAGTACAAATAGCAAAGCCTAAAACTTCTATTTCCCTAAGGAAAAGTATTATTTTATGAGATACAATATTTGTTGGAGTATATGAAGATCACATGAAGAAAGAAAAAAAATTAGTAAGTTAAGGAATCATTTGGGATCAAGAAGAAAAAGCTGAAAATTCAAAACCTACATCAAGTTCAAGCAATGTTGTTACAAGTAAGAGAGAAATGCAAACTAATAGTCCAAATTAGATTGGTTAAAAACAATATGCTCAAAGGTTTGGTATGGACACCAATAAATAGTAAAGAAAAAAGCAACACAAATATGGTGCATAAAACAAAAATGTAAGATATGGAAAAGAGCATCAAAATTGAAAGATATGGAGGAGAAATAAGTTAAAAACGACACCAAAAGTTTCTCATACAAATACAAAAATTGGTACTGGAGGAGAAAGATTTCAATACCAGTACCAATTTTTGTATTTGTATCTCGGTAGGTAATACCCAAAAAGAATAAAATCTTCTATTGAAAGAAAATGTGATATCTTTAGAAACAAATTAAGGAATGGAACACCATCAACATCGATGACATTTCAAAGAAATTAGAGTAAAATAAGCAATGCATCTTGAAGTGGCAAACACTCAAAAGGTAGGGGGAAGTGCTCTCAAGACAATGGGTAGAAGAGAGTCATCGAACATAGTTTCCCTTAACATTGGAAATGATGTCGTTAATTTTACATCACTTCTAAAGAAACTCTCCAACTTATCACCCTTTTGCATGTTTAGACAATGTAATTGACTCTACAAATGAAGGACCTAATTTTAGTTTTTTTATTTATAGACTATTTTGAAGCAATTCCAAGCCTCTTTAGTTGTCATTACAATTCTGATGTGAGGCCAAAAGGCCCAAAACACATCTAAAACACAAAACAAGATGACCAATTTGGCCTTATCAAACCTTTTCTACTCATCTACAACTGTTGTTGGTTTGGTGATTGTTCTAGAAACAATATCCAACAAGATTTCAATCTCAACATGAGTTTGGACCTTAATTTTCCAAGCTGAATAGTTGTCACCTCTCAATAACTAAGAGTCTAGAAGCATGATTTTTGAAGCATTTGAAGCCATATTTTTTTAATGAGGGTTCCTTATTTCTCCAAAAAGGTTGCCCTTTCTATATACTCGCCCTTCCGATATACCCATCAATACATGGAAGAAGTCAGCCCTCTCTATATACACAATTGTATGTAAGAGAGAGCCTAAGGTATGTGAAAGAAAACAGACAGTACTAAAGTAATACAAAAAAGAGATTTTCCCCATAAATGACACCTTCTTACAACAAAAAAACCATGTACATAGGTGTAACTTCCCAATAAACTTAGAATTTCTTACTATAACAATTTACATCTAACAATAGAGACGAATTGGTAATGAATGGAGAGAAAAATTTGCAAACAATTTTATGTACCCTTATTTCTACCCAACAATATATAGGGTCAATGCCACAAACATTGTTGCAATTATTAGGTGTTGAACAGTAATTCAACACAATATCATTAACCATAAAAGAGAATAAGACACTTTTTATACCAAATGCTACTTGTTTGAAAAACAATAACAAATAAATGGCTTATATTGTTGCAAAAAACTGTAAATTATTTTGCTCCAAAAATATAAGTTTCTAAGTGCAATAAATCAAGGGTGGGGGCCCTAGCTCGGTTGGCTAAATCTTCCTGTTGCAGGAGGTTGGTCACGAGATCTAGTCTCCCCCACCCCCGTGGTACCGAAGGGCGTGTCGCGCTAGCGCCGCCGGTTACATTAAAAAGTTTACCAAGCGCACTGCAGTTTATAGGGGGTCGTGCTACCCAATTCCTGCTGTCTAAAAAAAAAAGTACAATAATTCAAATTAATATAGTTTTTCCCTTTCTAAAGTATATTTTTTATGCACTTATTAACAATTTATTTTTCAACTGCACATCTATTTTCTTCAAACATTAAAAATGTTTTAAATGTGGGAAAGTGTAGATTATTTCATCACACTTTATAACTTTTCACAACATAGTTGCCGGGAGACGCAGGGTACGAGTACTGGTACAGCGACGGGGACGCCAATAAAATTAGGGTACGTGAGTTAAATGAATAAGGAGACGGCTATTTTATATGTAAATGATTCACCGGAAATTTTGGGTACGGGGACTGGTATGTTGTCTATGTTCCCAAAATGGAGTTTCCTGACAACTATGTTTCACAGTCTATAACTTGGTATTTGTTTGTTTGCACTGAGATGATATAGAATGGCATCAGCTTCTAGCTAGTTAACCATGCATGTGAGTGCACCTTTGAATATGGTTGAGGACTATGTCACCTCCTCCTCACATCCTTTGTTGCATACATTTTTATAATGACCAACTCCATGTCCTTTGCTTCAGTTTAACTTTACACACTTGAATAAAAACCATGGTGTCATTTGTGATTTCCGGTTCAATCTAAGAAATACCAAGTTGTGTTTTGTCCCATACAACATCACCAAGGTTGTTTTCTAAGAGCAGTGTTTCCCGAGAGCAATAACTTTTCGTTTTCTTGGTCTATGAGCAGTGCCTTCTTATCACATAAATGAATAAATGATCTAGGCATGGATGTTCCTTCAAGTCCACATTCCTTCACATCAACTTCATAGGGCATGAATTTTTTGCTTGGTGTTTTGATCTCATTCTCCACAACAGCTTCCCATTTTGGCAAATCCATGCATAAGATCAAGTACTTGCACTAATACCATAATGAATAGGGAAAGCAATACTTTATATCATTCATGGAAAAAAGAATAAATACATTGGAATGTCAGTTAAAATAGGGAACCGACCAATCACCCAAAATACTTATGTAGTATTAGCAATAATAAGGTTTATCATTATTGTTGATAACTTGATAATATATCATAGTTGGCAAACTCGCCAAAAACTCCACGAGTTGACAAAAAAACTCACCAAGTCAAAATTCGTACGGGTTTTTGTTGTGTTAACTCGCCAAAAAACTCATCAAGTTTTTGGCAAGTACTAGCTGATTTTTTGGTGAGTATTCGCCAAAAACTCGGCGAGTTTGACCAAAAAAACTCACCAAATACATAAAAAATGCAAAACACAAAAAAAAATGCAAAGAAAAAAAATAGTCAAAATACTCACAATTTTTCCCTATGAATGCATGAATGCACCTTGCACTTCCTCATATAGCACTTGGAGAGCAAATATTTTTCACAAAAAAAGGTGCCAAATACCTAATTTCTCCCTTAAGAGATAAAAATGTGAAATGGTGTGCGACAAGAAGTTTCATGTGGTTTCAAAGGCCTGAATTTGGGCTTGGTGATGGAAGTGCTACCCCTTGACCCAACTAGGGGCGTTGCTCCCAAACCCCTACAAGGGGCACTACCCCTTAACGCCATTGAGATCTCCACTCCTAGACCCCCACTAGTTATCGGGATCTCTTCTCATACAAGAAATTTGATTACAATGAGGGGATTTGGGAATGAAGACTAGAATCGACAACTTAGAAAATTATCTTTACCACTATCATAATATCATTGATTAAAACTTCTCAAGTTTTCACTAGACTATAACAGTGTGCAAAGATTAGAACCTCTCCCCAAGTTTTCACTGGACTAGGATAGAGGAAGATGTCAAATGTTGTAATATGCAATTTATGAATTATGATGATGATTTTCAAAGGCAATCATCATAAATTCATAATAGTCACCAAGTAATTATTGTATCAGGGTTTCACATGATGATGCGATTTTGTACTCAATTTGTATTCAAATGAATCAAATTTAAAAGAAAACACTTTTTGCACTCATTAATGGACTCATTGAATATATTTTGTCTTCAAGTTTTGCAAAAAGATAAGTGTTTTTAAAGAAATTTAAGCAATTTTTTAAGTTGCCGAGTTTTTCCCAAGTTTTTTCCAAGTCGAATTTTTGAGTCTAGCGAGTTTTTGCTGAGTCTGAGTCTACCAACTATGGTTGATATTTATTACAATGATGTAATATGAAATATTTATTTATTTTAACACTTGTCTTCTTATCAAGTGTATTCAGTTTCCATCCTTCATATCAATGGGCTTCACTTTTTCACTTATTGCTCAACATTGATCGCTTTCCTTCAAGAGATCCTCCATCTTCAACTTCCAAAGTTCAAAATTCTGGGCACTAAACTTCTCTATCTAAAATCTGGCCATTAAATCTGATTTTCAGATCAGACCTACAACAAAAATAAAATGCTCCCACTCCAAAGAAGACATTTGTTCCCACACAGAACCAATCCAACACAAGCTCTAATACCAAATGTTGAAACCAGGGGTTAAACACTTTGAGTAGTAGCATAAAAGATAAAATATATCTTAAATCTGGTCCTAGAGACTGATATAACTCAGAAATAGAAAAGCTATCAAACTGAAAATGATGTTATAAGCAATAGTTAATAACTTAATAATACCACAAAGAGATTGACACAATACAAACTCTTTAAGGACAAAACCCAACCCTAGAGAGAGAGCACTTTATTAATCTTTGAACAAGACTGCAAATACAATGCACTAATCCAAAGCTCTTATACAGCAGCGATCTCATCCTTCTCAAAGCATACAAACAGCCCAACACTACGCATTCAGCTTGTGATTGTAAAACTACTCACCCAAGTCTTCAATCTATAGAATTTAGGCTTGAGTAATACCATCAGTGGTAATTAAAACCATGTAAGAGCCCAATAGCCACTTGCCACAATGCTCAACATGTGTGAGGGAGTTACTTTTATGAACCATCCACCTCTCCAAGATCACCATGCATTCAAAGATTCCTTATGAGACTTTGTGACCCTTCACCTCCCCAAAATGGAGCATCATTTTCAAGGACTAGTCAACCATTTTAACACTCTTACAACTTCTTCCAACTGTGCAGAGATGAGTTACAACATTTGTAAACTCTCACATGAGAATGCCACATTCGAAGAGAGTTGTATGTCAACTTTTCACAATATTACAATAGTGGAATGATAATATGTCTAGCTAGCATCCCAGCAATAATATTCCACATATTATTCCTAGGACTTGCAAGGTGTAAAACACACCTAGTCCTGATATGCATTCCCCAAACCTATTTTATATAACCCTATTTATTCTAGTGTCTAAAGCATCTCAAAATTCATTGATTAGAATTTTAGATAAAAGTTTTGATAACAGCCAACATTTGTCTTGTGCACCCTTGTTTACACTTAGACATGTTTAAAGTCTAGAAACTTTTATCTTACCTTATTCACTTTTCCCACAACCAGTCAACAGATAGTCTCTGCACAAAATCCAAGACCAGCATCCAAAACCAAAATGGCTATAAACAATAAAAGTCAAATAAAAATGATCAGCAACAATAAACATCATCATCTCACACTATTGTTGTTGCTTGCACAATGCACCCAATGGGACCCCCTTTTGGCTTCCAAGCTAGCAGCACTCTATCTGGACCCCACGCATGTCCCTTTGTTTATTTTGGCTCAATTAGTGAGTTGTGGTAATAATCAATCACAGACATTCAATTTTGACTCTCCAATTATCCCTGCACTATCGCATTTAGTTGTTTTATTTTCCACATTGTTTTTTCTTCTTCCAAGGTTGTGTCTTCCATTATTTTGGTTGCATTCCTTGGTAGGTTTTATATTTCGTCTGCACAGTTAAATCCAGACCTGCCAAGTGAGTGAACCTGTATCTAGTCTTTCTTTGCATCCAGATTATTACATATGCATATGCCCAATATCACTTTGTTTATCCTGCCACTGTGTAGCCTTTCCCTAAATTCCTCGTAACACAAAGAACAAATCATAACAGTCCCCTAGACTCAAAATCACATGACTATCTACAATTCAGAGAACTACAAAGTAAATTTAGAACCCAAATGCATCTTAAATCCAGATATCTGTGCTTTACTAAAAAATAAAAAAAATAAAAAATTTCTTCAAGAAAGATGTTTGATTTTTCAATTGTGCAAAGCTTTTCAAGCCATGGCGTCAATCATACTAGGCTTGTGGGTAGATGCATGCACTCCATGCCCAGGTAGATAGGAAAATAAACAAAGGTGCGGCCAGTTTTGTCCAACATATGTGATATTAATTCATGAGCAGCTCAAGATCAAATGCCAAGAATACAAATTGCATGAATTCAGGAGATATTTTGATGAATTGGGCATGATTTGGCCTTCCAACTCTTTGGTGTTGGGCTCCAATGCATGGATCTATGCATTAATTTGTCTCTCAAATTAAGAGGCAATTTTTAATGTTCAGATTTTATAGAAAGTGGATCCTTTGTATCCAATTTTATTTTGACCTATTCTTCAAAAACGATTTGTGCCCCTTTCTCTAAGAAGGTAGATAATCTTATGTAATGAAGATATAAACGCCATGGTGTAGATAGGCATATGGATAGAGGCACATTGATCATAGTATAAACATAGAAAAATAAATAGATATATTTATACGTAGAGATAGGGGCGTAGGGATAGGAAGACATATTAAATGGTATTGAATTGGTTAAATAGATGGATATAAGGAAATAAAGATAAAGACATGTAGCTAGAGATAGAGATATAGATAGATAGACACCTATCTGGATAGGCATATAGATAGGGACATGTGCATATGCTGGATGCTTGCCTGAGACCCCTGTGATTGATCAATTCTTTGCAGACAGCACCAACTTGTGTTCCGGTTGTGCACCTGCAGATGAAATAGATATCGATTTACTACTAATTGTGTTTTATCCTATTTCACAAGCTGATTTTCTGAGATAACACAGAGCTATCTTCCTCTTATCTTTACTCTTTTGTTCTTTTTTTTAAAGAAAATCTGGTAGAATAGGCTCTAAAGATACTGATGTTTATTTATAGTTCTTTAAAATCTAATGTGTTGCTAGTAATGTAAAGAAAATCTACATTGGAAAGTTTATTTGTATTATTTTGTCTTCATAAAACAATAAAACAACTTCAATCTAATAAACATGAATTCCTTACTTGTTTTCATGAGAGCATTCTAAATTAATTAAATCTTGTAAATACTATACCTTCAGCTCTTTAAATCCAGTGTATTACTTGTTAGTGAATACATGAGAACATCATTACTAACAAGTTTGGTGATTTTGTTTGTCATTAGGGAAACATGTCAGATAGGTTTAATCTAGTTAACGTGATTTTTTTCCTTGTTTATCTTAAGACTTGGCCCCATTAATTTCAGCTTGTACTTGACCACTTAACCATTTAACTGGAATTCTAAACAGGCCCCTTGATTAAAACAAAACACATTGTAACTGAGCTGTTTTGTAAAAATTGAGACCTAATGACCCTGAGACCTTATGGAGGCTTAATCTCCTTTCAAGACAAGAGTTAGTTTCTAACTTATAAGGTTGATGTGTGCAATTTTTCCAATCAACATCCATCACAAAAGCAGAGTTAACAAGGAGAAGCTCTCATGGAGAAGATTACTTTCTGTCTCCCTTTGCAATGAGAGCTCCTTCCTCTACACACTATCAAAAGGTCTATTACAAAAATATATAATTAATTTGAAGCAAAGCTACTTTTGCAGGAGTAGGTGTAGAAGGTCAAGTCAAGGGGATGATTATTCTATCGGATCCAAATGTGGTGTTATTTCAAGTCATACCCTCATAAAAGAATTGAATAACTTTTCAACTCCAAATTAATAGCTGCAAGTTCTCAACTAACAAATATTTATGGCACGCACTCTACAAGCCTCCAAAGATAGCATTTTGAGTATTTTCTAACATAGGATCAAATCAAGACAACTAAAAGTCCAGTTATATGAAGGATTTCAACTCATTGTTGGATGACTCTAAAAGGCAAGGAGGAGTTTCTATCAAAAGGCAGAACCTAAATGACTTATAAGATTTTGTTTTAGATATGGAACCATGTAATACAAAACTTGCATATGGATTTTATACCTAGAATAGTAGACAGAAGGGTTAAGAAGTACATAGCAAGGTCACTGGATAATTTTTTGGTAAAGAAAGGGTGGATCAATCAAAATTCTATTCTGAAATAAATAGTTTTGCAAAATGGAAGATCCAATCATTAGCCAATGATTTTTGGATATAAGAAAATGTCCTGCCAAAGAATTGTCCATTTCAAAATTGAGAAGTTGTGGCTAGAATGTATGGAGTTTATGGATTTAATTACAGAATAGTGAGAGCAAGTAGAATGCATGAAAGTTTCATTCTTGCAAGGAAACTAAAATATGTAAAAAACGAAAACTCGTCTGGAATATCAAATTTTTCAAGTCTTTGCTCTCAAAGGATTTAATCACTAAAGTTAGGGCAGTACAAAATCATATTCAAAGGTAATGTTTGGATGATGAGATAAGTGCTAAAGAGGAAGAAGCCATCTAACAAGTCAATGATATCTATCAAAAGAAAGAACACCAAATTTTCACATCAATCAACCATAAGTCGCCAACAAAATAATATTCATGGTAATCCAAGCACAAACCAAGCCGCTTGTACATTTTGGCAGCTCAAGTTGGCCATCCCCATATCAAGACCACTCTGAACAGTTCCTCCTGGATTGGCACTACTCTCATTATTCATCCCCAAGTCAATGTCAATCCATTTGTCCATCCCCAAGTCAAGGTCACTTTGATTGCCTCTCCTCAGTCAATGCCACTCTGATTGGCCACACCAAAGTAATGCCATTGTGATTAGCTCTCCCTAGATCAAAGTCACGTTATTGACCATCCCTGGGTCAATGCCAACATAATTAACTCTCCTCAAGTCAGCAACAGCCTGTTTGGCTCTCACCAAATCGGCATCACATATGCCACTCCAATTGGCTCTCCCCTGATCAAGATTACATATGTTCAACAACTAAACAAGGATGTTCTAGAGGAATAGTGATTTTTTTCTTTTTGTTTAGTTCCGTGAGCTCATGATATAATTGGGTCTCACATTGGTGGGAAGCTTACAGCACCCAAACACGGGCATTCTTTTAAATCTATTGACATTTGCAAGAAGTTTGCCAATGCTGTTCATGAAGAATACTATCCTCTAAAGTACTATGAGGACAAATGCATGAAATTCCAGCAGCTGTTCCAATGGAAGAATCAATGTATACAAGAACAACAAGTTACATTACTTCCTCACATTCATGTACATCATTGACACAAAGCGCAAATAAAGTGCTAAAGAGCATCAATATATTTTACCCTTATATCTGCACCATGATAGAATTTCTCAGAAGAGCTTAAATAACCAGCTCTTTACAGCAGTCATAATTTCTCACCATGACACTAGGGCAAGCATATTGCCATGACTCCAAGATCATAGCAAAGGCCAAGGCAAAGCACAAGAGCAGCTTCTCTTTGGTTGCTACTTCAAGAGCAACCAGTACCCAAAAAGTCAAATCCCCCAAGGTTGAAACAAACGTCTTCATATCAAGGAGAATGGCTAAAGTGGCCTCCAACACAACCAAAGCCCCTAGAACCATTAGCTCTAGACAAAGGCAAGTGGAAGCAAGGGGACAAGTGATGCCAACGCCACAAAACCAGTGCCCACAATGATTTTGAATGCTGTGTGCAGCTCTCATTGATCATGCAGTCCACCTCATGTCTAGTGCAACCAAAAGAAACTAATCCAGATGCTACTTATCTAAACTCCAAAGCCTCTGTTACTGGCACCTCTGAGGAACAAAAGCACCTCTTCCATACCAACAGTTGGATCAAATGCCAGCCCCTTTATGACATTATCTATAGTGAGAGCCAAAAGAACATTATTGGTAGAGATGCAATCAAACACCTAGGCCTCAATATACTCAGTATTTTTTTATAATTATGTACATTGTATGAATTATTATTTCAAATTTATTTAATGTGAAAAAAATGCATCAAAATTACATTGATCCAGATGCTACTTGTCTAAGCTACGGCTTCTCTGACATTGACACCTCAAAAGAATGAGAGCAACTCTTCCATATGAAGCGTTGGATCAAAGGCCAGCCCCTAAATGTCATTATCTACAGTGAGAACCACAAGAACATGATTGGAAAAGATGCAATCAAGCACGTAGTTCTCAATATACTTGGTTAAAAACAAAAAAAATTATGTATTATTATTATTTATGTATATTATTGTTTTAGATATTTTTAATACAAAAAAATGCATACAAAATGTACAAATGCCATGAAAATATTACCTTTTCTCTTAAGCATTGTAATTGTCAATTTTGATAGTACAGTTCACTCACATTTTGGTACTTCTTTATTTTTAGTGGTTTTCAATAAATGGGGAAGAAATGAGAACTAAATATAGAATGCATCACTTTAACTAGGAATTAGCATACAGGCTTTCCATATATACATGACTTTCTAAATAAGATTTCTGAATGTAATAGTAATTATTAGGAATTTGCATATAAATCTTTTTCTGATAAACATAATTTTCTAAATAATATATTCTGACTATAATAACAATTATCGCCTCATCCATAAATGTACATAAAAAATACATCAATCCTAATGGCAATTAAATATTTTATAATCATAGACTGAGTGTGCCATTATCCAGGCAACTTCATCAATAACATTTCCCAAAAGATACAATATTTCTAAGTTAATATCATTTGTAAATACAACAATTGAATTTATTTATAGATATTACAAAAAGAAAATTTTGACAACCATAGAAGTACGACAAATAGTAAGAAAAGGCACTAATGCAATCACAACTTAAACTTAATGTGGACCATGAACAGAACATAAAAAGTTGAAGCAAACAATGGGAAAAGTGAACAAACCTTTCCAATAATAATACTCTTTGTGAAGTCCAGCTCAGAAGGATCAATTTCCCAATCACAGCTGTGCGGACGAGGAGGGGGAACTGTTCTGGCCTCAAATCGGCTACCATGGTTTCCCTTCAGCATCACAGTACCAAATAAAGTCAAAAGAAAGAACCTGGAAGACTTAAACTTTCCATAATGGATAACTTCTAATGTTTTGTGATTAAGAGAAAATGATGGGTGAAAATTTCATTGAGGATGATAAGCCTGATTTTCAGAATGTATAATGCAAATCAACATGCATACAAAGAAACATAGAACATGATACATATTTATCAAATTAGTTGAGTCAATACTTGCATTATACAAGTGCGATGAATAATCTACCAATAAGAGGCACTCATGCTTCTTATTTTTACACTTGTCAAATTCTCACAATTTCCCTATACACATTTAAAATCCCTATGCCTTATTTTAAAAGAAACTTTTCATTATCTGTTCGTTACAGAATCACTAAATTAATGTACTAACAAGTAACAATATTGTCATACAATACTCCTAGAACTCCCTTTCAATACAGAAACCTAGATGTAATTACATTATAAAATCAACAACTCCATTTAAATGAAAACTCCAGTCCCATTCTATAGAATCCAATTTGCTCATTTGGTAAGCTATCAATATCAGTCGTATCTATCATTATGAGTCCTTGTTCACTATTATTTTCTTTTGGTTGACAATCCATCTCAACACTTGCCTCTGAGAGGTTTATAAAGGCCCCAACTTGTCAGATTTTGCATCTTGAGAATCAATTTTTGACCAGGTACACCTCTAACCCTAAACAGGCCAATGGGAACTCCACAAGCTAAATCCAGTTATTACACAACTTCCTCAGAAAATGATTCTAATGGTATGTAAGATTCTTAGTTGCTCTCTATATATTGGAAATTTATGAGTAGCCTTTCGATACAACCATGCTTAACAAAACCAGATTGCTATTTGAAAGAACATGCAATTGTTATTTGCCTTTTTCACCAGAAAATATTACGGAAAGACTATCTATTGTAAAATACCATGGTAGTACTATTTTTTAGTAAAGATCAGATAACAAAGTTTTTGTGATGCCTAACAGATATTCAATATGGAGCTACCAACTAAATTAAAGAAATATATACAACCAGAATATCCACTAATAAGTACAGGAAGAGAAATTATCTACCAGAGCATACAACATCCATCGTCATACCATGAAAGAGCAAAACCAAATATGTGAATAGGGAATTTCTCCATTTATTTATGTACTATGTATTCATCATATTCATAGACTCCAAAAGGCAGGTCTGATAATTCTAAATAGTATAGGCAATGGACACATGTTGGAAAACATCCCCACTGATTTCAATACCCCCCTATACACAATTCAAATCCTTTTGATTTAGTTATTTTACAAGGAACCTTTCATTATCTGTTTGTTTCAGTATCACTAAATTAAAGCACTAAAAATGTAGTCATACAATACTCCTTAAACTCCCTTTCACTACAGTAAACCTAGATATAATTACATTATAGAAAACGATACCTTCACTCAAAGAAAAACTCCAAGTACCATGCTATCTGTTTGGTATGCTACCACGAGTTATTAATCTATCATTATGGCTCCTACTTCACCATTATTATTTTTTTGGTACACCTGCCTCTCGGAGGTTTATAAAGGCCCCAACTTGTCAGGTTATGTATCTTGAGAGTCAAATTTTGAGCAGGTACACCTCCAACACTAAACAGGCCAAAGAAAACTCCACAGGATAAATCCAATCATTACACAACTTCCTCAGCAAATGCTTCTAATAGTATGCAAGATTCTTAGTTGCCCTCTATATATTGGAAATTTATGAGCAGCCTTCCCATACAACCATACTCAATAAACCAGATGGCTATTTTAAAGAATATACAGCTGTTATTTTACCTTTTCACCAGAAAATTTTATGGAGAGACTATCTATTGTAATATTCCAGGACAATGCTAACTTTTCATACAATCTGGGAAAATGAATTTTTTGTGGTGCAAATGTACCCTCAATATGGAGTTCTCAACTACATTAAAGAAACATATACAGCCAGAATATCCACCAATAAGTACAAGAACAGAAACTATCTACCAGAACTTACAACATCCATCATCATATCATGAAAGAAATAAACCCAATATATGAAGAGGAAATGTCTCGAGTTATGTATGAACAATGTATTCATCGTGTTCATAAACTCCATAATGTAGGTCTGTCAATACTCATACAAAACCTGGCTTTTGTATTGCTTTTGATCAACTTCTTGTCATTAATCAGGTTATCTTTGTTGAGTTTCTTCCCCTATCAAGTTGCAAAGTGGTCTGATCATGGTCCAGATTTTCAACTAACCATTCAAGCAGATGCCCAAGGTTAAACAATTCTGGTGGAAGATGAAAAGATTCCTAACTGATGGTGGCTACAGAAGTCGAAAGAAGCAGAGAATGATTCAAGAGATGAAATCAGCTGATATGGCAAAAGAAAAGAAAGACAACATGTGTTTGAATAATCAAGTGCGATGCACATTTTCCTGGGAAATAATAGTAGAAAAGGGTGCTTACAAAGAGGCAAATCAGTCATGAAATCGTGCCCCAAAGTTAAGAAGATAGCAAGTCAATGAAGGGAGGAGATGTTTGTAGGTGGCAAAGCCATTACAAAAACATGCCAACGTCTTAAGTAGTGGCAAATGCACCTTAAAACTCTACCTAAGTCATTTCATGCTGCCAAAGACAAGCTAAAACCCTACTCAAAAGTGGAAAAAAGTGGAGAAAAACGCAACAAACATTACAGACCTCTAAGTGGTCCACCCTATTAAAAAGATATGAAAACATCCAAGTTTGATGCTCAAATCAGGTGGCAGCACCAGTCCAAAGTTCTGCCAAACTGTGGCTGCATGTGATCAGTACTCATTGAATAAAGGGAGATTTGAGTGTAAAGTGGTGCCATTTCAAATTTTCAAGGTGGCAATGTACAAGGAAAATGCACCAGCAGCTTGCGAAATGGTTTAAGTCCAAAATAGGCACATTTTTAGTTGGCAATTGCCACAGAAAACTCCACCCAATATTGCTTCAAGTGGAAAATGACTGATAAAGCCATGCATAGCATGTAAGATAAAAGGAAATAAGATGAAATAGTTTAAGATTTTTCAAAAGAATTTTTGAATTCATTCCAGCTCTTAAAACAGCCCCTAGTATATACTGGTCTCTAGCAGTATCTCTCAAAAGTCACTAGAAAAGATTTTATGTTTCATATCACATCTACTATGCCAATATATTGTTTATAGTGTTCTACAATTTCAGAAGTGCTAGAGAGATGTAACTTCGCCCGGTTTATGTTGCCCATAAATTTGGGAACTTTCTTACTATCCATTATTGGAGTTGGGCTTGTCATGACATTAAAGATTTTTCTTGATTGTTTTTCACGGATTGAACCAATCTATTCTAGCTTTACTTAATCTACAAAACTGCAATATTAGACACCTTTAATAGAACAATGTAGGTCCTAGGTACATTAGAACTCTCCATTCAGCATCCCTCTCTTTTTTCCAAGTCTCAAGCTATTCTCACAATTTGTTTGTTTGAACCTACACTTTGTCCTCAACTCTTGTCATGTTTAAAGAGACCCAATTGATAATACTTCTCATCTCTAGGAGATGGATTTGCTATTTAGAACCCTTCAATATCAGTGGTAACAATGGATGATTACACAAAAGAATTTTTTTATCATTAACGACATTTGTAGTGGACCCAATTTCTCCAATGATAGACAACTAGCTATACTTCATGAAATAGGATCGGTAGTAGTACACGTCATCCAATTTCAAAGGCTATTTACAAGAGGTGGATGACATCGCAAAGAAAACCTTGTTGGACTTATTCATAAGTGCTAGAACGAATAACCGAAAAAATATCAACTGCAGAAAACCTTCACAAGAAACGAGAAAGACAACACTGCCATTTCACCAAATAAGGAGTGAATAGAATGAGATGATTAAATTACATATGGTACAGGCTTTTTAAAGCCTTGAAAATGTTGACGGGTAAGAAAACTACCCACACGGGAATAAACCACCCGGATTAATAAAATTATTATGCCTAAATTAACTTAAGCCTAAGGTAAATGTAATTTACTCTAACACCTCCCCTTAAGTACAACTTAGGGAGAATGCAAATGCAAATATGAAGATGCAATATGGGTCCCGGCTACACAACCATGTTAGGTACCCATTTACAATGCAAAAATGAAATCTCTCGCAACCGAAGAAAAGGAGAAAAACCCTATGGGAAAAAACCCCTCTCCAAAAGAGAGAAAAGAAAACAAAAATGATGCATGGATGGACGACTCAATCACACCCCCTAAGAACTACATACATCATATATATACAACCAATGGCCCCCTCATAAGAGGGAAAGAGAGAGACTATATAGCCCCACCATAATGTGTAATCACCTGCAAAAATGGTAAGTTCCTGAAGAAAAAACATGATCTAGTGTCGACAAAAAACTTGTCTCCCTTTTGGAAGAAACATGTTAGAATTGGCTCTGGCTACCAAGATCTTGAGACCAAATGGAAAGCACAAAAAGAGAGAAGAATGTGACAAGAATAAACTGTATTCTTATCAATATGATTTCAATGATATGATGTGATGTACAATGAGAGATACCCCTTGATTATATAACCAAGGTGAGATGCAAGATGTCATAGGATTATGACAAGTCATATGACATGTGACAACTAATCACACTTACCTAGGTTCACATGTAGTAGTTGTCAAAAGATAAAATAACAACTAATGACAACTAACACCTTCTAAAAAGATTCCTTCCTAGGACCTAAGTAAACTTAACTAAGACGTAAATAAGTCCCTAGTAATGAATGAACTAGGTACAAGACTTTATTTACACCAACACCCCCCCTTAAGTGCAACTTAGAGTAGCAGATTATTATGCAAATGACACAAAGATGGGTCTCAGCTACTAGGCCATGTTAGGAACCCATGTACATATGCAATGCAATCTCTCACAAGCAGAGAAAAGAGAAATCCCAGTGGGACAAAACTCCTCCCCAAAAGAGAGATGGAATACAAAAAATGAAATGCTCTCAATGATGCATGAGAAGGTAAAAACCCTATGTGAGGAAAAAGACCCCCCCCATAAGAGAGAAGAAGAGAAACAAGCTAGCCCCCCCTCAATGTTGAGTCTCCTACAATGATAGTAGAAGCTCGACATTGAATGTTGAAGATGATCCAATCTCACCGAACAACGTTCCTCCCCTTAGGAAGAAACAAAACCATGGATGTATGCAGGATGTCATGAATGATGTATGATGATATCTCTGAATGATGCTCAAGTGTCTCCATGTCGATGCCGAAAGCTGACACACTCCAAACAGGCGTTCTAGGCCACACTGCTGAAGAGGACAATCCGACATCTAGTAGAGATGAATGTAGAACATGATCCAAAGACAAGGATATCCCCTCTGAAGAAGCCTCCTCCAAATGTTGTTCAAAAGTATCCACACTCACGCCAAACTGTGAAGAATGATCATGTAGAGAATGAACAAGAAGGTCAAAGGTGTTCCCTCACAACAACTGAAGAAGGAGCATCTTCATCAAAGATGAGATGAATGCTATTGATGATGTCTCCCAAATTTGCAAGATGAGACTCCATAAACAAGTCTAAAATACCTGTCAAGAAGCCATCCAAAGTAGCCATATCTGGAAGACAATGAGTATCCTGCTGCACTGAATCACTAGCAGCCAAAACTGTTGAATCACAAGTATCCTCAGGTACAACAGTAGGTGGAGGAGATAGAATGCATGGCTCAAGTACTGGATCTAATGTGAGAACTACCAAGTTCAAAAAGCCAAATGTCTCCTCTGAATTATGATTCATATCAACATTTGAAGGAACAAGCTCATCATCAGAAGCAAACTATGCAAAGGTATACAACCAAGATGAATGATCAACCACCCCAGTAGCAATGATCTCTCGAGTCTCCAAGTCCCGAATGATAACTGAATCAGGTGTGAACTCCACAGTTCTCCCATCTCCACCATGTCTAATCTGATATGTGGAAAGAAGATTGTTCGTCAAATGAGGAACACACAAGACATCCTAAAAAGTGTTGTCCCCAAAACTAACAGATCCCTTCCCAATTACACTCATGTATGTATTGTTTCCCATCAAGATAGGAGACATAGTACAAGGCTGAAATGAAAAGAAGATAGACTGCGAAGATGCCATATGATGAGAAGCTCCTGAATCTAGAAGCCATCTCCTTGATCCTAGACCTGAAAGAGCACAAAGAGCTTGACCTTTGTTTCCTGATGTAGATGCTTGACCTTTGTCTTTTTTAGACTATTTTGAAGTAGAAAGAGGAAGAGATTCAGACATTCTAGAAGGCAAATCAATGTGATTCTTTTTGAGAAGATTTTTCAATTCATCAATATCCTTCTTATAACAATAATGTTCTTCATCTTCATCCTTCTTGCAATATGCACAAAAAGGCCTCTCCTTCTTTGATGATTCTCCTTTGGAAGAAGATTTTTTCTTTGGTTGATCTGAATGTGGATTATTCTTTGCTTGATATGAATTTTGATTATTCTTTGCTTTCTTTTGTTTCTTATTTGATTCTGATTCTTTCACCAACAATGCCTGAGATTTAGAAGTCTTGATGAAACCCATTGAGATAAGATTTTGTTGCTCATGTATCAACATCTCAGAAAATGATGCAAATGAAGGTGTAGTATATGCAGATCCCATAGTCAATCTATGAGTATGAAAGCTAGAAACAAAAGAAGCATAATCAGGACCAAGTTTGTTCATTGCATTGTAGACCAACTAGATGTCCTTTTTATCAATTCCACATGCTTTACATTGCTCTCTTAGATCATTAGCCTTAGTGATGTAATCTTGGATGTTGTCAAAGTTCTTAGGATCAAAATTCATCAAATCATTATCAATTTGATAGCCTCTTACTTCATCTGTAGTACCATACAATGTTTTCAATTTTTCCCAAGCTTCATGAGAATTTTTATATGATTCAATTTGAAACAACAAATCTTGAGAAACAAGTCTACGAACACACCCAAGAGAGCTTTGGTATGTTTAATCATCCATTTTAACTTTTTCTCATCATCTGTAGGTTCAGGTACTTTATTTTCAACATATAGAGTGTGACCTTTTGTCATTAGAATACTCCATGCATTTTGATGCCATGTTGAATAATTATATGATGTGAGCAAAGGAACCTTAGAATGATCCATGAGAATGAGAGAGCACAAGCAAACAGATCAAAGCAATGCACCAAGAGACCCCCCCAAATCACTCAATCAAAAAACCCCCCAAGCAATATCTGATTTGTGGCACTTTATATTTAGTGCGTTTACAGTTGCTAGATGCCAAAAACAACAAGCTAGACTTGATCTTAGTGCTTACAGATGCCAAAATAGGCCACATAATCAAGTACAATTTTTGGTACAAAATGAGATCAATCTAATCATACCACTGAGAAGTACACGAAAAATTAGCCCAAATCAAAAAAAAATTGCTCGAAAAAAGAAGCCAAAAAATGGACTACCCCCAAATCTGGTATCTCTCTTCAAAAAAAGACTTTCCAATGGCACCCAACCCGCTCTGATACCATGTTAGAATTGGCTATGGCTACCAAGATCTTGAGACCAAATGGAAAGCACAAAAAGAGAGAGAAGAATGTGACAAGAATAAACTGTATTCTTATCAATATGATTTCAATGATATGATGTGATGTACAATGAGAGATACCCCTTGATTATATAACCAAGGTGAGATGCAAGATGTCATAGGATTATGACAAGTGTCTTAATCATATGACATGTGACAACTAATCACATTTACCTAGGTTCACATGTAGTAGTTGTCAAAAGATAAAATAACAACTAATGACAACTAACACCTTCTAGAAAGATTCCTTCCTAGGACCTAAGTAAACTTAACTAAGACGTAAATAAGTCCCCTAGTAATGAATGAACTAGATACAAGACTTTATTTACAACAACAAAACAAAACCCAATACAAATGCAGGTATGCTTCCCATTCCAGATAGGAATTGAAAGAAAGAAGCATGAAAATGTATGATGATGTCTCTAGAATCTGCTCATGTGTCACCAAGACCTTGGAAGATGATGTCACAAACCAATTAGCAACATGCCCAATCACAACAAAACTTGACAAACAAGGTACCACTGAAAACTAATGCTGAAAAATCTCCAAAGACTGAAATGGGGTGACAACAGTTGTGCCACAACTATCATCAAATAGGAGGGATATACCCTCAAATGTGTCCTCCGAATTTCAAATGTGAGATTTGACGAACAATGAACCAATGTCCAACAAATAAGAATCCCAATCAGGAAGACAATGAGATACTGGTTGTGATGAATCACTGGACAAGCTCAATGAATTATCAACACAAAATGAATGGTCCTGCAAAACAGGAATGATAGGAGCCTCAATCAATGACTCTGCACAATGAATCACTGAAGGTGAAGGTACATCAACTGTCCCTAATGGAAAAGGAGCATCTAAAGAACCCTTGTCATCCTCATCTGAAGATTCAAAGTATTCCAACACTTCAAACTCCTGCATAGTATCATAATCATTGGGTATCCTATCTGAAAAATGAAGAGGCACAAGACAATCTGAAATAGGATCATCTAGGAATGGCCGAGTATCAGGATCTCCATATATTTCCCAAATTTTAGTACAAAGAATATAAGGACACTCAGAATGATCAATAGCATCCAAAGTGGCATCATAAATATGCATTGTAATAACTCCTAGGACATGATCCCTTTTGCAATTCCAGCAAATTTCTTACTATCAGTACCAGGAAGGGGAACAAGATTATATAGATGTGGCAACAAATGAAGCCATTTGAAATGTTTTATTATACCATCTCTCCATTGTTTATAATTTCCCCTTTCCAACATAATCACAGCAAGATGCAATGAAAACCCCATAACAACTAAGACAAATCTCCAAAAATGCAAAGACTTAACCTTCAACAAAAAATTAGAAACTTCCAAATACTATGAATGAAGCCTTCCAAAAGCAAAAAAATGCAAATAAGAAAAAAGGCCTATTAAGGCACCTTTCGAAAGCAAGAGGAAGCATTTGAGGACTCAATTCCAGTTGCCCATGTGACCACCTATGCAAGTGAGCGAAAAAGAGGGCAACATTATATGTTGCAAAATATTGAGGTTGGCTGTGCCAACCAATCTCCAAGTCACCAAGCCCAAGATGCAATCCACACTACCCACAAAGCTTTCACAACTTCACAATACTTTGGAAGTGTTGGAGTATAAAAAGTGCAGAAAATATCTTCACAGGATGAATGTGGGATTAAGGATCTCAAAGAAAACTTCAACCAGCTCATGCCAGTCCCACCACAACAAACCCTAAGCAATTTTTTGATTTGAAACTTTATAAAGTATAAAGTTCCAAAAATATACCCACAAAAGAGACGAGCCTCAAACTAGAAAAATCCAACACAGAGACTGCAGAGATGCCAAAAAAAATGCCAAACATGAAAATCACACTGCCTCCAAAATAGAAAGACGGGCCTCCAACTGGTTCTATCAACCTCCAAACAGCAAAATGTGCCCTCAAACCAGATTCGAGCTAGGTAATTTGCGGCCTCCTAAGTGCAAATCTAACAAATCGCGCCTAGGATAGATACACACCTCCAACAATCAAAGATCACAGTTTCTAGCAAAAACAGCCTCTCCATGCATCACTACTGTAGAAAGAAATTCACGCCTGCAAAAACAAGACGTGGGCTTAAAAATGGTGAATCAAGCCCTCCAATCGGCCTGCACAGAGAAATATTAAGGCTTGAAACAAAGGATTCAATGCCACAAAAAAAAATGTGCCTCCGCTTCAAAAAAAGGGGCCTCTCCAAAACGCTTTTTACATAGAATTGGGCCCTCCAACAGGAAACTTGCTGCCTTCGATGCCGCCTCCAATAGTGGCGCTAAACTGAAATCAGCCTTCCACAAGAAATCAAATCACCTTCAAACACTCGAATGCCTTGCAAATAAAATCGTGGCCTCCAGAGATTGAGTTCCACCTAGGGGAGAATCTCATTTGGGAATTTTAAATCTCACCCCCACCCTACAATGCAAGAATCAAACAAAATCGGCCTGCAATGATAGAGATTTCGGCCCTTCAAATATCGCACCCCTCAAAAGATCACGCTACCACAAGTCTCCACGAATTCTAAATCGTTCTTCTTCAAGAAGAGAATGCCTTCGCAGTTTCAATCACAGCCTCCAGTGAACGCCTCCAATGGGAATGAAACAGCAGATCTACGACCTGGCAATATGAAGAAACGACATGCTTCAAACAGCAAAAAAAGCCTGAAGATTCCCAAACGCCTCCCAGCAACAGAAAAATGCTTCAATGGAAAAATCGCATGCCTCTCACAAATCAAGCCAAGCAAATTAAAATTGAAACACAGAAAATCGTCCACCAAATGCAAATCGGGCTTGTTCTCCTTGCCAAATCACTACCAGTAATGAACCAAAATGGCCTCAAATGAAGGAGAAATTTGCCTCTAGACAAACAAACCTCCAATCGCCAGCAACAGAAAATCAATAATCAAAGGCAATTTTGAAATTTAGGAAATTTCAAATGCCAAGCAAATCAACGATCTCACACTCCAATGAAAACTCTTAGGAAGGATTCGCAGTTGGGTGGCTCTGATACCATGTTAGAGAGAATAACCCAAGAAATATCAACTACAGAAAACCTTCACAAGAAACGAGAGATACAACACTGCCATTTCACCAAATAAGGAGTGAATAGAATGAGATGATTAAATTACATATGGTACAAGCTCTTTAAAGCCATGAAAATGATGATGGGTAAGAAAACTACCCACACAGGAATAAACCACCCGGATTAATAAAATTATTATGCCTAAGTTGACTTAAGCCTAAGGTAAATGTAATTTACTCTAACAATAAGAATATTAAAAATGGCATCCAACATGATATCTATCATCTTACGATTAAAAATTTTGAAGCCATATCCCTGACCCAAGAGATAGAGAGAAAAAAACCTCACATTAAGGATGCACTAGATCCAATTAAATATTAAAACAATTACATAACCGATTTTTTCATACTAGCTTGAATTTGAATGTATGGGGAAAAAAATAGGTCACAAAAGTCTAAAAGGGCACACATATCATTTTTAAAGTGATTTAAAGCCAAAAGGGGTGATATTTAGCCTATGGAACACGTTTAAAATATTCCATTTAAGGAAAAAGATCGTATGTCTTAAATACTTCATGTAAAGTGCAAATGTGAAATGTGAATGGTTTCGCCACAAATTGATCAAATTTTGAAGAGAAGCCAAAGCCAAGAGTACAGTCATGGTATGTTTCATGGAAGAAAGAAGCAAAGGCAACATATACTATTCAAGATTCAAAAGTGTTGGAATTGATTGTCATTGATGTCAAAGTAGTATGAGAGATGGTTACAATATTGTCATTGTTGTCAAAGGTGAGAAGAGCACTTTGCAATAGAAGAAATCGTAAGATGGACAAAGGCCAAAGGCCACTAATCGATGTTCAAAGACCAAGCAAAATCAGATTGAGAAGAGCGGATTAAAGATGAAGTGTGTGAGTGGAGCAATAAAAGATGTATCAATAATTAAATGAATCATATATCAATGATGAAGTAAATTGAATTCAATCAAGGATTGAATCAAATATCAATAACGGAATGAACAGAAGATATATTGTGAAGTGCTTCTTACATGATAAAGAAATTAATTAATTAAAGAAAGATTAGCTTTAACCAAAAGTCACAAGGGTATAGTGAAGGGTTGTGTCTCATGCTGAGACAAGATATATAAGAGAAGTGATTCCATGAGATAATGTGTGTGGGTAAGTTTTATCATTCAAGAGTAAGGAATAAAAAAAAGGGAGGAAGGTTTTATCATTCAAAGAAGTGTATGGAATTAGAATATGTAGAATGAAGTAAATAAGAGGAATATAAAAGAATGAAGTGAATGAATATAATACATTGAAAATCTAGTTAAGAGTGGTCAAGAGACATGTTGAAGAATAAGAAAATAATAGATCATTCAAAGGAAGCCATTAAGGAGAAATAAAAAGGAGAATGAAAAAGTATTCAAAGGCAGCAATTTGTTACTATCCTTTTAAAGAGTTATCTCTTTTCAAAGAGATGCAACTCTTCATTGAGATCTAAAGATATAAATAGATATGTGTGGAATAGAAAGGAAGATCTATTAGTCAAGAGAGAAGTGTGTGGAGGATAAAAATAATAAGCACACAACTATACTGAGAAGGGAGGGGGGGGAAGAATATAACAAGAATATAGCACAATGTGAACAAATTGACAAGAAGATTTTAGGTGGAAATCCTTACGGGAGAAAACCACAGTACAAATAATGTACTTTATGAATTATATAAGTTTTACAATGAATGTAGGCACCAACCTACTTGAATCACTAACTTTCACAATTTAGTAGGCACCAACCCACAAGGAACACCAACTCCTATCACTGATTTAGTAGGCACCGACCTACAAGGAGCACCAACTCCTAAATCTGATTTAGCAGGCACCAACCTACAAGGAGCACCAACTCCTAAATTGCAAGGCACCAACCTTGATTTAGACTGAAATTATGAAGGTAGAACACTGTCTTCAAACAGATCTGCACCTCTCATCAATCTTCTATTATTCTTTGTGATGTTTGCTATCACTTCAAGGCTCACACAAAAGAATTTATTTTTTGATCTGACATTATACTTTCATTCTTCACACATCTACCCTTCAAATCTGAATTTGAATCATCTATATATATGCTGGTCATAAATTGCAACCTTTCATGAAAGATCATATCTTTCAAAATCTGTTCTTGCACCCTTTAGTTTTGTATCATTTCATGTTTATTATTTTTAATAAATCTGTCTTAAAACAGATCGTTCCTTTTTTAAGAACTAAATCATATTCCTTCAGAAATAAAGTCACATGTCTTTTTGGAATGA